>RJWM01011043.1:0-61177 GCA_004363535.1 Dasyprocta punctata
GCAAATTAAAACCACAATGAGATACCACTACCACTACACACACCCCAGAAAGGCTACATTTTCCAGAAGTAGATGAGGATGTGGTACCTCAAACTGTTAGTAGGCTTATAAAACGCTACACTCACTTTGAAAAACTGTTTGACAGGTCTCTTAAAAAGAAAAACCTACAACTGCCCTGCCTCTCAGCTAGTGCACTACTAGAAATTTATCCAAGAGGAATTAAGACATACATATACATAATGACTTGTACAAAGATGCTGATAGCAGCTTTATTCACAGCAATCCTGAACCAAAAGTAACTCAAATGTGTATCAGCGAGTAAATGGATAAACTGACGTATTCAGGGAATGATCTCTACTCTGCAATAGAAAGGACTGCACACAGATTAGACACACATCCAATCATTATGATGAATAAAAGGAGCTATGCACAAGGAAGCGATACTGCATGATCCCGTTTATAAAAAATGTCAACAGATCTGCAGTGACAAAAAGTGGCACCATAGGGGGTGCCTGGTAGGTGTGAATGAAGATACAGATTACAAAGGGAAGCCGAGAATCTTTGGGGGGTGATAGCCACGTTGTGTATCTTGAATGTGGTGGGTGTTCACAGGTACTAGTAGCCATCCCTAATCCAGAATTCCTGGGCTGGGTGTGGTGGCTCAGCACTCAAGGCTGAGGCAGGAGAACTGCTGAGGGTTTGAGGTCAGCCTGGGCCACAAAGTGAGTTCAAGGCCAGCCTGAACACATAGTAAAACCTTGTCTCAAAAAGACAAAAACAAAACAAAACAAAAATCCTAAATTCAGAATGCTTAAAAATCTGAAAATTTTCAGCACTGCCATGATGCTCAGAAAGTTTCAGATTCTGGAGTATTTCCAATTACGGATTTTTGAATAGGGATACTCAACTAGTAAAGTCTACATAGATATCCCCCAAATCAAAAAAACTAGGACCTAAATACTTCTGGTCTCACAAGTTTTGGATACAGCATACTCACCCTGCATACACTTTCAACAGATGCAAGTTATTTGCATAAACTATGCACAACAAAGTTGCTATGGAAAAAGCTAGAAGACAATGAGAGCGCGAACTGTGGTAGCTGAGGAATGTTAGAGAGGGAGGAACAGAGAGAGAGCATACTTTAAAAATCAAGTGACTAGGACTTGACACAGTAGAACAAAGCCACCTGCTTCCCAGCCTGGCAGACCAGCGTGGAGTGGCGGAGACCACACAGGGGAGCCCCGGGCCGAGCACCAAACCACAGCCCTGCTGCCTCCCAATACCACCACCTCGTGTCCGCATGTGTAACGGACACTGCTGCGGCGAGGGAGACACGGGGAGAACCTGGTGCAGCTGCGTTGGGAAATAATGTTACAAACGTATGGGCTCAGGGGAGCAAGTGGCCAGGAGCCATAGCACGCATTAAACAAAAACTGTGAGCAATAAAACATATATGGGAGTACTGGTGCCTGTCCCACAGGAAAATCAACAACAGCCCCAGCCACGCATGCAGACACGCTGGGAGGTTTATGTGCCGCACAGCACACGCTACGTGCAGGATGAATAAAACCAAGCTGTGTGCCTCCTCGCCTCTGCCGTGGGCTTCACTGTGAGTTGAGAATTTGCAGCAGAGGAAAATGGAATGGATGGGTTTCAGAAAGCTGATCAACCTCATGAAGACATATGCTGGTCGTTTCATTTTAGCAATATCTTTTAGAATCAGAAATAGAGAAATTTCTTCTTCAGAAGGTGAGTAAACAAAAACATTGTTTAAAAAAGAAAGAATGGGCATATTTTTGCTACCAGGAAGATTGTAAACCAACTGATGAAAGTGGAAGCTGACAGGGCCAGGCAAGAGCAAGTGTTTAGGAGTCTAGTGCATGTTTTTGAGGGGTGCGTGTGTGTGTGTGTGTGTGTGTGTGTGTGTGCATGAATAAACTCTAATGACTTTAAACACAAGTAAGGGGCTATGTAGCTCAGTGGTAGGATGATTGTCTAGCATGCACAAGGCCCTGGGTTCCATTCCCAGAACCACAAAAACAAAAAACACAACAATGAAACCATAGGTAAAAATCAATGATAAATCCAAGGAATGAGTTAATCCATATTCTCTCTTTTAAAAGAAAATAAAGGTCTTTAACTGCCAACCATGACCTAGATAAGAGCCAGACCTTTTCCATGAGCCCAAGATCAGGTACGAAGTTTTCTCTTGGGCTGTTTATTGAATGTCCTCAGATGATTTGGGGTGGGGGGGAATCCACTAAAGTTTTCAAATCCTAAAAATAAAAGTACTGCAGAGATGATACAGCTGCTCTGTCACCCCTCTTCCCCCTTGTAAAGTTGAGGCAACTGAGCCTCGTTGTTCCTGGTGCTGTTTGCCCACTGCTATGGCTGTGTCTGGATGTTACCCCAAAGCCTCATGCAGTCATATGTCGGGCTTTTGGAGGTGGCTGGATCCAGGGTGTGTGATGCTGGGACTGATTCATGGTGGGATGCTAGGATTAAGACTGCCCACCCTGGGTTGAGTTCTAAGAGTGGGGAGCCTGGATAGCACATAAAGGACAGAAAGGGGGTCAGTGCTTGTTGCTTGCTGCTTGCTGCCTTCTGCCCACTATGAACTGTTTCTCCTCTGTGATGCCCCTCTGCCAGGCCACCCTGCCTTGGAGCCAGCCCACTATGAATAGGAACCTCTACAAACTGTGAGCTAAATAAACCTTTCTTCCTTTAACTTTGGATGTTGGGTATTTTGTCTCAGAAATTAGAAAAGTAACCAAGACACTCAGCATCCTATACAGAAAATGGCAGAAATTAGCTAAGAATCTCTCCAAGATGCCAAGAAATCAAGAAAGGATTAGCATTTGTCAATTTTTCACACACTGTCAAGCACTCCTCTAAGTGTTTTGCATACATTACTTTATTCACTATTTGTAAAACTCTTTCCAGATGGTGTGATTATATCCATTTCACAAATGCTGAAGCTAATCCATTTCACAAATGCAGAACCCTTAGATAAAACTATGGGATCCAATGAATGGATATACCGGTATATTTTTAACAACAGGCTCTCCAAGGGAAAGCCCCAGGGGTTGGGGAGTGTGAGTTCCATGTGCACAGATCCCCTCCACAGCTAATTTCAGCCCACTGGTCAGGCAGGAGCAGCTCAGGGTCCTGGGACCCTCTGTGCCGACCTGGAATCCACGGCTCTGGAAGGAGCAGGGCCACACCATTCTGGGGGGCGGGGGGCCTGTGTGTAAAGCAGGTGCTACAGTCCAGACCTGAGCCTGCTGAGTGGCTCTGCCTCGCCTGTGGGCATCTCTCTCCTCTCCTCTCCTCTCCCAGACACTTGGGCCCTGGCCGGACGGCACCTGCGGAGCGAGTACGATCCCTGCCACTCATTCTGAAGACTGGTGCTGGCCCCAAGGAGCACAAAGCAGAACAGAGCAAGGGCCCCAGAAAACACCCAGCTTCCAGACGCTGAGGCTCCTGGGCCTCGGACCTGCTACCTGTGGGCCATGCAGGGTTTCTGGTTATGACTGCTGCCAAAAGCAGGGTAAACGAAGACCCAGAAAACAGGGGAGCTAAGGGCTGCAGCTCTGGATCCAGGCCTGCCCATCTCTGCCATCACCTTGGGTACGTCCTAATGTCCCTGAACCTCAGTTTCCCCATTTATAAAACAGGAATACAACAGAATATGGGGCGCTTTCCTTTTAATAAAGAGAGAACAACAACACTCAGTTAAAGAGTGAGCACTCGGTCCGTGCCACCCACTTTCCAGACGTTCGCACGTCCCTGTCTCACACTGGGGGTGCAGAGAGGGCCCCGCTCTGTGATTATCAGGACCCTGCTACAGCGTTACTCAGCTAATAGGCAGCAGACCCAGCGCCCACACTTGGTGAGTCTGATCCTACCCTGAACGTCTGCACGGAACGCATGGGAAGTAACTGAGCGCTTCACAAACGCTCTTCCTCCCTGCCGCACCACTGTCTCCAGGCCCCTCACTGGGGAGGGGTGAGGGGACAGGGACAAGGACAGGCGCGTGGCAGACCAGCTTTTCACGCCATCTCGAAAGGAGTCAGCTCAGTGCCAAGTTCTTAATAAAAAGTCTTTTCAGCAAATAGATTTTAGCTTTTCCTATGAATCCCTAACCTTCTAAGGTTCTTCCAAACCTCAGAGATGATTCCTGTCTCTGGAACGTGTGCAAAATCTCTAAACGATTTTCAAAGAGCCAGAGAGTCAGGAACACTAAGCATCCTACAGTTCTAGGAGAAATTAAGTCAGCTCTAAAACACGTTCACTCAACGAACAGAAGAGCACCATACTGAGAGTCCACTTTTCAGCGAGGTTTCTGCATTGACCGAGCAGACGACCTTGTGCAAGACCAGCTTCTCTCTGCCTCAGTTGCTCATCCAGAGATAATAATCCTGTCTTGCCTCTCTTAAAGTCACTGAGAAAACTGCATGAAGAATGTACATGAAAATACTTCACAAATGGCAAAGCGCCACACAAAGGTGAACAACTGTCCATAGCGCTTATAGGATTTGCTGAGAAAGTTCTTCACTGAGACAAAGGAGGGCCAAAAGGCAGAGTCGAGCACCAGGCTGGAGGGAGCAGAGCGAGAGGGCGAAGCACAAGCACGGGTCAGAGCCGCGGAGCCGGTAGTTACCCTTCAATCAGTTCTACAAGGCCAGGGAAGTGCCGTCTCTTAATTAAGGGTCAGGTGGCAGGCTCCGCCACACAAAACGCAACAGTACAGAAGACACGACCACAGACACACCTTTCTTACCTCTCCCTCTAGGAAAGATATCTTCTCTAAAAGCTGCAGTATCAAGAGCTGTTTCTGTTGCACCTTTTTCTTTAATGATTCAATCTAGAAAGAAGCAAATGGGAAATTGTAAATGGAGACTGTAGACTTGCATAAGGACACGTTAATCACGGGGCGAGGGGCCCGGCTGTCATTTGATAGGAACCCGCACACAGGTTCTCCGTGCTTCTGGAACCACATGGATCTGAGAAGCTCTGTGAAAGGGGCTTCAGTGACCGAGGAAGACTGAGAACCAGTTTCAGACTGCATCTCCACGCTGAGGAGGCTTTGTGACCCTTAATAATGTCCCAGAGACAACATGCTTTGAGAAATGCAAGTACATCTACACACACACACACACACACACACACACACACATAAAACCACAATTTTTTATTATGTAGGTTTAACTTTGAAAGCATATTTTACAGATCCAAAAAATAAAATTAAACAAAAAAGAAAACTTTAAATCCTAAAATTTGATGACAAGCTGAAATGAGGCAACTTAACTGTAATATCAAATTGGTGAAAAGTATTCTCTAAGGATAAATATAAAGCTGCAAAGAAATCTCTCCTTTGGTAGGAAAATTGTGAGTAGTGACAATGTTATTTTGAAACTATTTGACATCTACGTAGTGTAATCACGTTTGGAACCAACATTTTTAGTATAAGAGAAAGAAATGTAAGTATAAAATCAAAGAAGTAAAAAATGTTATATTTGAAACGAGAAATCTTTTATTTATTTGTTAAATATGTCTTCCTCCTCAGCCCACTGAAAGAAAGAATTTAGGAAGGGTAACAGCATAACACATCTGGATTGTGGTAGGTGTTTATCACTTGCCACTTAAAACACACACAGAGAGAGGACATCTTTGAAGACCAGCACATTGTGCGACAAAAAATAAACTAAATGAATTGGAGAGGCCTGTTGATGTCAGAAAACAAGGACAGGCAGAATCTCCCCTCGGGTCAAAGGCAGGACAATCTGAGCACCAGGAAAATGAATGTGACCATGTAAAACACATGGAATATGTAGCTACTGAAGAACATGAGTATTTCACAATCGTTAAACAAGAACAAAACCAGCAACAACTCACTGAATAGCACTGGAATTGACAAAGTATCAGCCATTTGAAGAAAAAAATAAATCATTCATCGTGCCTTTCTTATACAAACTGTATTTTGAGATCAGGTAACAATCCCTACTTTATGAAGGAAACTTTGACTTCACTGAAGAATTCCGGTTAATCAATGGGAGAGAATGATACAGTAAGAAGATTATGATCATGGGATCTCTGTGACACTGATTCAGCGTCACCATCACAGACAAGACGGTGAGGATGGGAGCTGATGCGGGGGTCACGGCCACGCCCTGGCTGTCCCCGCCTGCCCCCTGCATCATCAGCGTCACCGAGGGGAGCAAGCAGCCAGGGCCGGCTCCCGAGTGACTCGGACTGAAGCTCACACTGCCCACCCCCAAAACAGAGCTTGATCTGGTCAAGTTTCTAGAACCAATAAAAGAAGAAAAACTCCAGTGCGTGAGAACTGTCTACAGCCACACCACCCAAGGTGTGCCCGATGTTGTCAGGGTACGGAAGTTTCTCAGGATAATCGCCTCAGTTCCTACCATCAACGCCCCAGCGGGTAAAGCTGAGGGAGGCGGGAGGGGTGCAGGCTCCGGATTGAGACCATTTAGAATTTCACAGCCAATGGAATCAGAGGGTGTGCCGACAGGAGCAAAGCATCGAAAAAGACATCTTGGAAAATTTTATTATAGATCGGTATTAAATAATACCAAAGAATCCTCATTAGTTCTGTTCAGTGTGACGATGGTATTGTGTAATCATGTAAAAGTTTACGTGTTAGAGACACACAGTGAAGCACACAGGACACGCAGGCAGACCGTCGGCGCTCCGCTTTAAAACGCTACGCGGAAGAAAGGGGGAAAACGTGAGTGAGCAAAGCCGGTGCTGTTTGTTGCACCAGGGTAGCGCCTACGGGACGTCTGCGATTCTCCTCTGTGTTCTGAGGGCACGTGACATTTTCACTCTAAAACACCTTCAAATTCCACGTGGTATCGAAAAATACAGTCCTCTGATTAAAAAAACATGAACTAGAACATAAGAAACACACTTAGGAAAGGATGGTCAGTATTGATTATAATTAAAGAAATTACCAATAAAAACATTAACGAAGTATCCTGTAATGCCTACTAAACTTACCCCAAATTAGAGACCAGGAGCGGCCATCGCAGGCTGGAGGCAGGGACACGGTGTGACAGGTGGCCCTACAGATTAGCATCACCCTTCGGGCGACTCAGCCATAAATACCAAGCGCCATAAAGCTGCTCAGACCCTCTGACCCGCTGATCCCACTCCTGGGAATTCATCCGAAGGATATAACTCAAACACAGGGAAAAAGCTGTGTATATGAAGATCTTCTTGCTCTCATTATTCATAATCGAGAGAAAATGGAAAGAACCTTAATGTCCAGCACTAAAGAAATGAGCAATAAATTGTGAAATACCAATCCTATGGAGTATAGAACGAGGCACCAAAACACAAATTAGACTGCAAAGTGGATACGTGTTTACCAAAAAGCCTCAGGGGACAGAAAAACAGAAGTTTACAATGGTGAAAGTAAAAGCTGGAAGAGAGATTAGATAAACAAGATAGTTCTGGGCTGAAATAGGATCACAGGAGAAAAAAAGAGTTTGTGTAAATTTCCTACAATTTTATAGGAATAATTTTCAAACACTCTTTTCCTTTTTTTCTACAGTATTAAGATTTTCTTAATTGACTTTCAAAATCTTTAAATGACAGCCACAGTAGGCACTGAAATTCGTTGGAAAGTTCTAAGATAATGAGGGGTGATAGTCAATCAAATATCAGAAAAGCTGACTTCAATGCATGGATTTCACGAGTGCTGAAGGACCCGGTGACGGGTGAGAGGAAGCCACAAACAACGCACAGGAGGACACTAATGGGTGCTGCTCGTCACTGGCCCTGAGATTTTAGCTTAAAAATACAGTCAGCCCTAAAACACAGTGGGCCATGCATTCTTGGAGTCAAACAATTGGTTTAAAATATTCAAATAAAAAATGGTGTCGGTACTGAAATGTGCAGACTTTTCCTGTCATGATGCCCTGCACGTCCAGGGTCAGAACCATCCGTGTGCACTGACACTAGGTGTTGTAAGTGACCCAAAATGACTGAAAATACATGGGCGATACACAGGCTATGCACTAGCACTGTGCCGTTTTATGGAAGGGTGCAGCCTCGGCCCCTGTGGGGGGTCTGAGAGCCAGAACTACCCCCCAAGGGAGGGCTGCAAATCAATAAAATCAAAGGCGCCATCAGAAAGCTGGTGATGATGCCAGCAGCTCTTCTGACAAAGCAGAGCACATTGGTCAGGCCTCTGACTTCGTGGGGAAAGAGAGGCCGGGGGAGGATTTGGGGAACAGATGCTCTGACAACCACGTTATGGTTTCCAGAAATGACGCTTCCTTCCCGAGGTGCCTGTGCCGTTGTGATGAACGTCCCCGTGGTGGTTCCCGTCCTTACAAAGGTGTCTCATCTCCCGCACTGTGCCCAGGATGGGCTTGCTTGGATTGGGGGGAAGTTAGGCCCAGCCCCACGTGTCCTCTAAAGGAGCCGAGTCCGGACCCCAGCGTCCACTCCCAGCAGTGAACCTGGGGCACATCCCACACCCTTTCCCACATGAGGCGCCAGTTTCTGAAATAGCACGCTTTGGCTGCCGGCCTGCCAGTGCTATCTGACTCCCAACTCCGCCTCCTTCTACAGTGGAGAAACCACATCTCAGTATGCAAAATGGTGCTCTAAAAAGTCCTGAAATATTGTCTTGTAGGACCAAGCACCCAAGAAGTGCTCAAAAGTTAGCTACTATTACACGACTAAACATTCCTCATTTAATGACCTGCTTGGCTTCCAGACCGAGCCGTGGTGCTGGGATTTGTGATTTGCATTCAGACGACAGTGCAGGCACGTGAGTGGCAGCGCGGCCTTCCGGTGGCTCCTCCCACAGTGCCCTGATTACGGCCGATTGTGCTGCCGCTCTGTGTCCTGTCACACACCACTGCACTGCACGGAGGAGTGATGCAAATAAAAGCGGAGGCATCAAACTGGAGACTCCTTAGACCATTTCTTTGTTCTGAGTACTGTAATGTGCATACCATAAATATATACAAGTCCTTATTTAGCAATTCATTAGGATCACTGAAATTGGTCACTGAACGAGGAATGCTATTGGCATTTCTCCCTCCTTAGACTGTGACCTCCAAGAGTGAGGGCCTTGGTCATCTTTGTGTCATCACACAACAAATGCAGCGGTGAGTTCCGCTGTCCATCCTTCCACAACCCATCCCTCGGACGGCAGGGCCAAAACGGTGTGGAAACGGCTCTTGGAATCCCAGTCGAACCAGGATGGCCTTGCTGACCATGTGTCCTCCAAACGCTCCCAGATCGGGGGCCACTTCAAAATCCGGGCTTCTGTCCAGCAAGGAGGCAAGTGAAATCCATTAGGCACTTTCGCTGTTGCTTCTTGATGTATTTTAAGTTTGTAAACCTGACCTCGGGGGGGTCTTCTCCTCTGTAAAAAGCTGCAGTTTGTCTGGCTGTCGCCAGGTGGTGGTAATGACCTGGCTTACCAGGCTCACCTGGGGCAGCTGGGGACGGAGCGGGCAAAAGTGTACAGTCGGGGCCCACCGGGGTGATTCCCGCACGAGCGTGATCTTGTTGAAATAGCCACATTTAAACGCCGCACAGCTGTGTAGCAGCCCCCTTCACAGAAGTGGGAAAAGATAGCTTGATGAACTTTCAACTGCTGTCAGTAGATTTTCTCTAGTTTTGGTCCTGGTTAGCATGTTTCTTTGTCACAAACTGAATGCATGTCTCGGGGCATCACAGGTCATGCAGGGTGCTGAGTCTCCAAGTCCCCATGCTTCTTAAGCAGGGTCAGACGAGTGAAAGTTCTAGCTTGTTAAAAGGGATGGTGGCTTTCTTCTCTTTAGCCACAACTGAGTCACCACACAGGTGGCCTGAGATAAGCGCCCAAGGCTGGAATCCCCTGGGTGCTGACTGAACACAGACATCCAGAGCCTGGCCCCCGAGCTGCTAAGGAACCACTGTCCTTTCCTCAAAAACCCTCCTGTGATTCTGGTCCCGACCCCGGTGTGGCACAAGAGGCCTCAGTCCCCTCTGTCATCACACTCTGTTCCCTGATGAGCCCTGCATTTAGGTCACACTGTCCTCTGAGCCTGCTACAGTCCTGCCCCCAGGAGTGTACCTTCACGCCCTCCACCCACGACCAGTTCCCAGTCACCTCCCAGTCTGCCTGGCTGGCTTTGTGTCTCCAAACCCGTGAGGCCACACTGCCCCTACTGGTATGCTTCAACCCCCTCCCTGCACAGAACTCGAATCCCAAGGACAACGCTAAGTCTAGCAACAATCTTAAATAAAATCACCCTTTTGGGAGGTGAATTCACCCTGATGAGTACACACAGCCCAGGGCACAACCCAGTTTTAGAAACTGCTCTGCAAACAGACTGTTGCACTGGACAGATTCCTCCCAACTTGCCTCAAACAGAGCTCTGCGAACCAGGCAAAACACATTCACATAAAAACTGAGTGAAGCTCAGGTTTTGATTGTGCGCAATCCTGGAAGCTGTGAGACTCCTCAGCCTCCTGGGATCCCCTGATCCCCTCCCCACACACACACACTAGGGACGTGTAGGGCAGGGCCATTTCAGGTGAGATGTCAGGAAACGACATGGCTCTAAGTTAAGAGTTAGGTCATGTGTCCTCGAGCGCACTCAATCATACAAGACTCAGGAGACTCACTCAGTGCAGAGCACCAGGGCTATAAAGAAAAGTTAATGAAATACCACAGCAAGTAAGCATGAACTATCAGCAGGTGATATGGGTTGTTAGGAAATTGCACTTTGGGTATCTTTTCTGTTTTCTTTGTGCAAGTTTGGTACCAGATCAAACCCAGGAGTATTTTACTACTGAATTACATCCACAACCCTTTTTTACTTTTATTTGACACAAGGTCTTGCTAAGTTGCCCAGGCTGGCCTCAAATTGGCCATCCTCCTGCCTCAACCTCCCAGAGTGCTGGGATTACAGGAGTGAACCACCATGCCCAGCTTGGGTGTTTTTCTGACCAATCGGGAACCAAATGGGAAATGGTAAAGCACCGGGAACAGCTATATAGAAAACACGATGGGCAGAGAAGGAGGGTTCACCTGCTCACACACCTTTGCCATGCCCCCATGCGCTCCCTCCCCAGGGGGAGGGAATAAAAGGCAGAGGGAGGGTCTGTGAGGGTGGGCACAAGGGGCATGAATAGGATCAAAATACATTACACATATTGAACGCCCAAATGTGAGACTAGGGGGTAGGGTGGGTGAGGGGTGGCGGGGAAAATGATTACAGTGCGTATGTGCATGGAAAAGTCTGCCACAGTGAAACCATTAACCCGCACAACCACTGTACACTAACAAAAAAGAAAGACAGGCTATGGTTTCAGTGTGTCCTCCTTGAAAGTCTCATAAAAAGATACACACACACACACAAATGATACTCACATTTTATCAAACTGCTTAAAATATTGTAAGGGGAAGAATTCAGTTTTTAAAATACAGGCTGCATCAGTTAGTGACATCATTGTCCACTTTTCTTTGAAATTTGTTTTATTTTATGTTCATCTTAATCTTGGGAAAAGCCTGCGAAGGTCCCCAGGCACACGTGTTTCAGATCAGGCTGTGGGGCTGCGTGTGTACAACCGCACGTCACAAAACACAGCCACACATTAATGAGCAAAGTCCCCCACCTCTGTCCCCAGCACCTGGCTCTACCACTCTTTCCTGTAGACTCCCGTTTACACAGCCTTCCTGCTTTGAACTGCATTGATGAAGGAATATAATTTACCTCCCCACTAGAATAACACTTATCAGAGATGTATAACTGCCAGTCAATGTTCCTAAACCAAATGAGACCAACCCTGTGATGAATTCCAGGTCAAAATAAAGCACTAGTGTATGTCAGTCACTATGAACTCCTGTAGCCTTTGTAGGGAAAATTTACATTGTCATATTTGAACATTTCACAAGAA
Organism: Dasyprocta punctata; assembly: GCA_004363535.1. Classification (NCBI taxonomy): domain Eukaryota; kingdom Metazoa; phylum Chordata; class Mammalia; order Rodentia; family Dasyproctidae; genus Dasyprocta; species Dasyprocta punctata. The sequence continues at coordinate 11,935 of RJWM01011043.1, forward strand.
AATAGCTCAAAGATCTCAATTATCATCTACAAAACCCCTCAGAATTCAGTGAGCGCTGGATCTCACCGGATCCAGCAGGTGGGCAGGGAAGAATCAAGAGAGGAAGGAACCCTGCTGAGCTCACAAAGCTCCCTGGCTTCTCCCTTTACAGTCTCTTGCTCTGCCTGGACTGTGGCCCGACCCAAGGGGGTGATCCCTCTGTGATCTGGGGCAGGCAGATGTCTGCATTTCCCTCATCAAAACAGGAATAGTGTGTGATCCCCATATAGCACATTGAAAGAAAAAGATAATAATTGATAAATACTACAGATTTCCCTTAATTTTATTTTGTAAGTCGTGTAATGCTATGATTTCATAGTTATTGTATTTTAAAAGTGCATTCTCCTTGATAAAAAGCCACTACAAAACTCTAAGAATAAAAATAAAGCCTAGCCTCCCTCATTAAAAAAAAAATAATGCATAGAAAAATATGAAGAATGCAGCCGGGAAGAACAGTTCAAGGAGGGAAGGGACAGGGGACATTAAGAGAGGGGGATGAATTAAGACCACAACAAAATGAAACTGAGAAATTGCTAAATGAAACTCTGAGTGGGGAAAATGAAAAATCAATGAAAGAACGGGGGAAAAGGTACATTTTTCATCTTCATGATGTTTGATTGGGTTTGTGGAAATTCATTTTCAATTAATGTGTCTTGTGGCATTCAGCCAGGCTAGATATGAACAAGGCCCATATTTTAATCAATTTTTTCTATTAAATTTGAAGTAATATATAATAGAATAGCACTATTCAAAAGGATCGGTCGAAACTGGCTTCTGAGGTAACATAATCTAATTTGGTTTGATTTCTAACTTATATTAAAGATAACCCAACTGTTCTTTAAGGCAAGGAATAGCAAAGGCTCTGGTCCTCCAGGGCCCCTAAAAATAATTTGACTATAAAACCGTCAGGGATGGAGGGATAAAGTGGCTCCCTGAGTGCACTCACCGGGAGGGAGGAAGCGGGGTGGAGAGAAAGAAGAGAGGAGAAAAGGGAGAGGAAAAAGTAAGAAAGAGCAGGACAGAAGGAAGGAAGGAGGGAAGGAAGGAAGGAAGGAAGGAAGGAAGGAAGGAAGGAAGGAAGGAAGGAAGGAAGGAAGGAAAGAAGGAAGGAGGAGAGCCGGCTGAATTGGCTCTTGATGGTCAGGTCCACCTGGCCTGGAAACTCGGGTTCCCACATATTTCCCATCCCTCTGCGTCTCAACAGTCCCCTGCACGTGGGCAGAGCTGAGGCCCAGCTGGGTCGGTCCTCCAGCACCGGGCCATCCCTTCGCCCACACCCTCCTGCTCCTCCGAGACTCCTGAGAGTCCCTGAGAGGCCACCATAGCGCTGCAGAGCTAGCCCGGAAGTGAGGAGGAGTGAGGCCGGAAGTGAACAGTGGGGCCGGAAGTCGGGAGTGAGACCGGAAGTGAGGCCGGGCTGGAAGGAGGGCTACCCTGTGACTCGCTCTGCAAAGCCTCTGCTGGGCCGAGACTATGTGCGCTGTTCTCGTCTCCGAGACGCAGCGGCGGGTAGAAGGGGAAGTGAGGAAGCAGCGGGTTTACGCCTGTGGATTCCCGCACGGACACAGCTTCAGAGACTCGGTGCCAGGTGCTGAACAGCCACACCGGCCAAACCGGTGATGCTAAAAAACAGTGCTTTCAAAAATGTTCCCAAAGCCTACGCGCCCTGAAATATTAACCCCCCTCCTCCCCAAGTTCCTGCCGCCTCCCTTCTGCTTTCCTAGCACCCTTGCCAGAGGCGCCGCTTAGAGCTCGGGTCTAACCAGCCCTGAGGAGCCACTGAGGGATTACGAGCAGAGTGGTAGCGTTTTCCTGGCGTGGTTGCACCCACCACAACTGCTCTCCACTTGCGTTTCCAGCAGCTGCATTTACCCATCACTCCCTGCTACAGTTCAGTCAAACTAGATTCATGCTCCCTGAAATCACCCTGTATGTTGTAGTCTCCATGTCTTCGTTGTTATTTATTCTATATCTTATCTGCATGACCTTTCCACCCGTTCAGTCTCACCTAGAAAAATCCAACCCATCCGGCAAGGCCTTGTGAAACTCTCCCTCCTCCTGAAGACTCTGCCCACGCCAGAGTCAGTTCATATTGGTAGGCTCTGTGCTAACAGGCACTCCGCATGCATGCGGTCGGTGGAGCCTTACATCCACCTCTGGGGAGGGACTGCTGTGAGCATTCTCATCTTGCTGGGAAGGGATCAGAATCTTGGAGAAGAAATGTGATTGGCTCATGATGCACAGACAGGACCAGAGGCGAGATACAAAGCAAAGTGGATTTCGTTCACTCAGGGCTAGCAACTTAGTCACCATGGTTTACACTTCCGCAGCAGCTCGCCCAGCTCATCACCAACCACACTGCACCCCAAGTTCTGATGAGTTTAACTGTCAGAAATCCTGAGAGGAAGAACTCACGTTTCACAGAAGGCCTTTCTTAAATGTTTCCTGTGTCAGCAGAGATGAGATTCCCATATGCTGTACCTGACTCCTACACATACACACACACCCTGACTCACAAGGACTGCACAGGGGCAGGAGGTCAGGAATAGTCAAATCGTTACTGAGTTTTGGGGTGCTGAAGTCTTTCAGAGGTAGTTCAGAGATTCTGTCATGAGCACAGCATTGGTCAAGACATGCACAAATGGTGGTGAGGTTTTACATTTATTAAAAGCAGAAGAAAGAAACCTGCAAAGCGCGTTTGGGCCAGGTCAAAGTAGGAAAAGAAGTACACGCCGAAGTGCGAGGGTGGGGCGCTGGGAGAGCGCGCAGAGCCGAGTGCAGCGGCAGCTGTCCTTCCCCGTCCCCCACTCCTCGGGTGCACTGCAGGACGAGGCTGTCCCATCCCAAACTGCCCGAGTTCTGGCGAGAGTCTGTGTGTGAGACTTTGGTAAGTGTGCGTGTGTCCTGGAACTGTGTGGCTGACAGGTCACCCCTGCTTCCTCAGCCGGTCTGCCATGCCCGAATCTCCTGCCTCGGCGTGGCAAAGGGACAGCACCAGGTTGGCAACAGGGACAGGAAGAAATTATCAGGCAGTGATATTGGAGAAGCAAGGTTTGCCTGAGCCCCTCCCCCCCAAAGGAGCCCTAATCATATAATACACAAAAATTAAATTCCACATGGATTATTCTTTATTTGTGCAAAACTATTTATTGAGCAGCTACTGTATACCAGTGAGCATTCCAGGTGTTAGAGGTAAAGTCATAAACAGACAAAAATCCCTGCCTCCTAGAGCTTACATTCTACTGGGGAGAACGGGACAACAAACAGCATGAATAGGCAAAAAGGACACGCGTAAGTGCTGTGCAGAGAACTAAGGGAATACGGAGGGCAGACATCTGGGTGATAGCTAAAGGTGCAAAGATGGATTTAAAAAGAAACTATTACAGAAAATACGTTTATGACAAGACACAACACAGCACAGAAACACGGACAACTCTTAACACCACCGTAATTTAAAAATTATACAATTGAAACCACAAACACCTCTGAGCAGGAGATACTAATGTCAGCCAAATATTTCTTGATGATTCTATGAATAATCTGCAGGGTCTGCACAGATGAGCAGGAAGAAAGACAAACAGCCCCACGTAAAAATGAACAAAGGACATGAGCACAAACTCATAAAGGAGGAGGCCTGAGTGTCCAACGACCTTAGGAAAAGTCATTCATTCTCACAGCTGGTAAGGAAAAAAATCAGGCTGATGCAAGTTAAAACAATGAGATGCAATTTCATAACTGACCAAAATTACAGTCCACACAGGGCCAAGGGGTGATGAAAGTCAGGAAACCTTTGCTGTACCCAAGGCAACTGGAGTGGTGCTGTGCACCGTGGAGAGCCACGGCGTGACGGACCCTGACACTAATCACCCCACTCCCCGCAGTGCCCCGCTAAGAGTGCTTGCTAGGGAAGGCCATGCGGAGACCTGTTTCCCTCTGTACTAAATGTGTATCAACAGGACAGACTGCAACATACCCAAATAAAAGTACACTGAGCTCCTGAAATGAATTTAGATCTGTATGTATAACATTAAACAACTAGGAGAAAGGGTAAGCTTCAAAATGTTGACAGTGTGACTTGTTATCTACATTGTAAATTAAAATTTGTAGCGATTTTTAAACACACACTAGGCTACCTGCTAACACTCGCTCTCCCTCTCTGTGTAGAAGCCAGGGGTGGGAGGAGAGCAGCAGAACTGGGCAGGAGTAAAATCCAACAGTCTCAGCTTCACCTGTGATATTTCCTTTTATTAACAAAATGTGGAGGAGGGGACAAGGAGTTGTGTTTTTTATTATTCTCTATAATTTTCTGCACTTTAATTTCCTTCTGTATTTAAAAAATAAGAAAAGAACAAAACCTGACTTTGGTCTTGAAGATCTGGGTGTAGACCCAGAACCACGATTGTTTGCTGAGATACTGCTGCCTACTTATTTTTTCAGAGTCTAAGCATCATTTAGCAATGGGCAAGTAGGGCCAGGGATGTAGCTCAGCGGCACAGCGCCTGCCTGACAAGCGTGAGGCCCTGCGCTGGATTCCCAGTACCCCCCCCAAAAAAGAAAAGGGCGAGTAATACTGGGTGAAGGTTGGTGGGGGAGTGTGGGGTCCTTCTCCACAGCCCGGAGAGCAGAGGCCCCCTCCGCAGTTGGCAAGGCTTTGACCACCAACTACGCAGACTCACATACTTCCCGGGGCAGAAACTGGGTGCCTTCTCTCTGGAAAAATGTCAGCCAACTAGAAGCCATTTCAACAGAGAGAAAGTGGGTTCAGGGACTTTTGCCGCAAAGAGCCCTGTTCCTGGAAAGGACAGCTTGCGTGTGCGGAACTGCGTCCGTCAGCCCCTGTGCTCTGTGTGCCGCAGCACTTCTTCCTCGAGTACACAGGGCGGGGAGGGTGGACACCACCATGCGCTTTCTCATGCCTTCTAAAGGCTTCATCTGAGATAAAGAACTCAGGGTTTAAAGCAGTGACTGACACCATGAGGCCCTGAGACTCTAACACTCTCCTGTACTGTGCACAAATCCTGCCTCAAACCTTTGCGGGGCATCTCCTCTGGGGGGCTGTGCGGCAGACAGGGCTTCAACGTCAAGGCTGGGGGCCCAGGGAAGGGTAGGGTGAGGGAGGAGGGGGTGTGGAGGGGTGGGGCAGGACTTGAACACAGAACTCAGGCTTGGCAGGCATAGATCCAGTTAACAGCATGTCACCAAGGAGGCAGGAAAGAGGCCCACTGAGGCAGAGCAGAGCAGTCAGAGAGGGGCCTGTGGAGTAGGGAGGCCACACTCCCGGCCACCAGAAAGTCTGGGCCCCGGGCAGGGCAGGAAGGAGGCATGAAGACGGGTGTGGCCCTCTGGGCGCTTTGCTCCTTCTCTGCCCCACAACCCAGGCTCCTCTGGCTCCAGGGACTGTGCAGCCCCAAAGACAGAAGAAACTGCAGGGCAGAAGAGAGCCCGCCACCGCCGCCGACTCTCACCAATGCCCCGCTTTCCCAGATCATGGTGTCCCCTAAATTCATGATATTCCACTTTGGAAACGGTAACAAATCTATTCCACTGGGACAGATGCCAGAGACATTTCCACCAGAGACTCAGAAAAACGTCAGAGTAGTAAAGGAATCACCAGAAACGGCGCAGGTCAGCAGGCCGGGGTGAGACCTAACGGAGCAGTTTCCCAGGCTGACCCCAGCTCCCTGTGGAGCCCAGCAGAGCGCGTGGGGTCTGCATGCGAGCCCAGCACCGTGCCCAGCGCAACAGCGACCCGTGAACGCGGAAGCATATTCATCACGCCCTTTCCTTCCCGCTCCCTGGCTGCTGAAGCTGGGCAGAAGCACCAAAACGAAAGACCAGATGCAACATCAACAGGAAAGTACCCACATCCCACTGTGCCACGGACACGTGGTGGGAGAGGAGAAGGAGCCAGGGCCACAGGGACCCAGCCTCTCCGGGTCCCACTCCATCAGCCCAGTTCCCCGGCTTGAGGGCCAGGGCCCCCCTTCCTCGCCTGCTGCCCCTGGCCCCTCGCACAACGCGTGGGTTTCTGAAGAAATACCAGCAGGCGTGGCTGTCACAAGACCGCGACCGACACACAGATGCATGGGGCGTGTTGTAGTCAATTGATTTTAACCAAACACACTTCTCTTTCCGTGAATCGACTGAACTGTCCATTCGGTAATGGTTGCGAACCAAACTTCTCTTAAGAAGAGCAGGAAGTTGACCAGCGGTGTTGACATCCACGCAGAAAGGGAACCCTCAGGGCCACCTCCCGGACACACATATAACCACACGGATGCCGGGCAGTGTGTCGGGGTACGGGGTGTGGTCAGGGGCAGCACTGTCCCTCCTGGGCTCGCATCCCACGCTCGCCCCGACCCCCTTCTAGCAGAAGTCCTTGACAGTTTTTCCATAAAGAAGGATTCGTTTTCCAGGATCTTAGGCTGGGCTCCATTGGCATTTTCCAGATTACTTTTCGGAATAGCTTTTTAACACAAGTCTTTCTTTGAGATCTAGGAACCCAAGTTTCTAAAAATACCGTGTGGCCCTCTGAGATCTCTTGACTCAGCATTTTGAGGTGTCCACGCTGAGGTTCCCACACCTGGGCGTCTTCACATTGGAGGGCCCCGGGCAGCCCGGTCTTCCTGTTTTGTTCCTCGGTACCACCTGCTCCCCGCAGAGAGGGTACAGGGATTCCTCTCGTCACAAGAGTGAGAAGAACCTCTTCCACCCATCGCGGGCTACCAGGTTGTCATCTTCCAAAGAGCCGGAGACTAAATCTGGAGAAGAGCTCATGCGACATGATCTGGAGACAGTTCAATCGGGGGAGTTAGGGCTGAGAGCTTGGGGCCCCACGCCTCCCTCTCCCCCCATGGTTCCCGACACAAGCATCTGGCTGAAGGGCGCTTTGATGGGTCGCACATTTTGGTACACTGCAGTTTTAAAAATGAACCGTGCGACAGCAAATGGAGGGAGCGTTTACAAGGGGGGAGATTCTAGAGGCAGGGTGGGGTGAATTAAAGTTAAAATTAAAATTTTATAATTGCCTTCTCTGTGAGGGTTTTACTCAAGAGTCTGACGGTTACAGAGCACAGAGGGGAAACAAAAAAACCCAAAGGTCCCAAGGGAAACGAGTGGCCCTGTGTATTGGTCAGGACAGCAACCAGCTACTCCTGCTTTTAGTCCCTTTCCTTTACTTTAGGCGGATACAGCAGGAGCCCGTTTATTAGTGGTAAAAACAGCAATAGCAGTTGGTATTTAATGTGTATTTACTATATTCCATTACTATAGTGTTACTACATTATTATAATCTATATACAATTTAACTCCTATTTAAAAAAAAAACCTTTGTTATCAACCCCATTTTGCAGATAACTAACTGAGTGGCTTCCCAGAGTGCCCACAGTGAGCGATCGCAGGTCGGCTTGATTCGGGAGGTCTCGCTCACAGTTACCCCCGAGGTCCCTGCACCAGGGGCGCAGGCAGACGCGAGGCTCGAGGTCCAGAGGGGCTCACAGCCTGGACTCTGAGAGCGACCGGCCACCCGTGCCCCATCCAGCTCCTCTCTCTCCCCAAAGCACGGCGAGTTAGGACACCGCCGTCACCCCGCCCCGGGCCAACGCTGAGCGAACCACGCACGGCGCAGGAATGGCCAGGGCTCTGCTCCGCCCTTCGCCGAGAGGTGGTCGCTGCTCACGGCACCTCACCAACACGTTTCGCTCCTCTGTTCCGACACCGTGAGGCCTGTAAGGTCTTCCGCATGAACAGGAGAGGAGCCGCGACCAGGGTGCGGGCAGATGGGCACAGTGCCCAGCGGGAAGAGACCCCGCCGTCTCTCAGCGGGAGGTCCCCGGCTCCCAGGGGCGCGGTGTGGGGGGGTTCCATCCCTGTCTAACAAGAGCACGTCCCCCCTGAGTAAGTCCTCCTGCACCTACATAGGATCTGGGGCGATGCTAGGGTCTGGAAAGCCAGTGCAGCATTAAGGCCGAGTTATCAGGAAATCCTCAGGGACCCCGCACTGGGCTGGGAAGGCCTGAAGGTCCCCCAAGATGGGACCCTGCCGTCACAGACTCGGACACGCTGTCCCCCTCCAGTGCTCCTCGCCCTGGTCTGGCATGGAGACCTTCCACTCCAAGTCCACCGTGGCTTTCCCCTCAGAGCAGAAGCTCCCACGGGAGGCGGCCGAGTGCGCTAACGGGAAGCCGGCCAGGGAGCCTGGCCGTCCCCACCCGGGAATCCTGCCACAGCGGGCCACTTGGCGGTTAGGAGCACAGCAGGAAAGACCCCGCGCCACCACCGGCCACCTGCTCCCCTGCTGGGCTCGGGCACGATCGCAGCGCAGGGCCTGGGCGGAGAGCGCAGACGAGAGAACCGGTGCCGTGATCCTCTGTGCTTACTAAACGTCTAAATCACAGGAGAGGAACACGCTGGGTTTGTGCAGCCACAGGCTGAAGAAATAACGCGCCCCGGCTGCTGAAAAGCAGCTCCTTCCCGCCTAGGCTTTCTGCTGGAGGAAACATTCACCACATGACAAGCAGGATGGGAAATGAGAAGCAAGACAAGATAAAATGCGGGGGATGACAAGTCACTGCTTTTCCAGCTGGATAATATCACCACCCCCTGGCAAGAATGCAGATCCGCCCTCTGGAGACTGCCGCCTCCCCCAGGTCCCGGTCCCTTGGGGGAAGGCAGCGGAGCGAGGCCGAGGCCCGAATGACCTTGCAGAGGTACCAAGTCATGTGTGGGACCCTGGCTCACCGCTCTGGCCTCAAGGCCCCTCCTCCCAGCCCTCCTGGCGCACTTCCTGGAGACCTGAAAAGCGCAGCCCGGCTCAAGACCAAGCACAAATCCCAGCCGGGCAGCAGCGCACTCCCGTGTGCCCAGCCGGGCCCGGGCGGAGCAGCTGGAGATGGGGGCGATGAGTTTCTCCTCAAGCGCTAATTTTCCCAGTCCTTCGGTGTTTCCCATGCAGTACTTTCGGGAAAACCCTGAACGTCTAAAAGGGGCACACGTGGGGCTCTTGTTGCTGTTTTGTTTGTGTACTATTTTTGTAGGAGCTGGAGCCAGCTGGGAAAGCCAGGGTCGGGAGGAGCAGCCCAGTCCCCGTGCCCATGACCAAAGATTGCGTTCAGTGCTTCGGCAACCCTGACCCTGGAGAGATGCAGCAAGCCTTGGTTTCAAAAGCCCCCAACCCACCACGCGCCCTGCTTACACAGCACAAGTGCGCGCCTCCGCGCAGGGTGCAAATCAGGTCACCACTGGGCCAGGACTGCACACCTGGGCCAGCTGCTCTCTGTTCAGCCTACGGCTCTTGTTACTATTACTGCAAAATGGCGTTTTACTGAGTGGGGAAGAATGCAGTGCTGAGTAGCCGGGCCTCAGTCTTACGCCCGGACACCCATCATTTTAACAGGAACATTTCCTCACAGACGTTACTGCCCACACGACCCCACCGGGGCAGAATCCAGAGTCCCATCCAGGGGAAGGCGAGGCAGTGTCGCAGACTTCCTGTGACAGGAGGAAGCTGTCCTTACCTCTGCCATTCGTAAAGGCTGCTTCTGTCCTGGGTCAAGTTTGCCTCTCTCCCTGGGCAGCAGATAGATGCTCACAGGTAAAAATATCTGTCTCAAGTGGGGTTTCCAGAGTCCACAGAGATCAGTCCAGGAGCCTGGACTTTTCAGAGCTGATCTGGCCCAAGTGATCCGGGTGATTTAGTTTCAACTTTGCTGATTTTGCTCATTATGCAAAGTCAAAAAGATGCTGAGATGGCAGAGACAGGCGCAGCAACCAAAGTGGAGAATTCTTTGCCTGAAGTTATCAGGCTTCCCCCATGCACTCTCAGCTCACGGAGCACAAAAGTTTGCAGGAATCCTAGAAAGCACCCAGCTCAACGCTTCCTCCAAGAGGAGCACACCCGGAACGAAGCCTAAACACCCCATTCAGGGCGGCTAGCTTTGGAAATGTCTCCTAAATTTTGAGCCAAGAGCTGAAATTTTCTTCTTTGAAAGTGCCACCCAGTGGCTCCGGCCTGGCTTTGCATCATGACACAGAACGAAAATATTCTCCCTGTTGTACAAGACGGTTTTCTGTGAGACAAACTCAGACCTCCTGCCGCACCCTGGCCACGCCCTGCCCAGCTCCGTGCCAGTCCTGCGTCCCCAGCGACCTCCCCACCGCCCGCCTGCTCCCGCCCTGAAAGTACTCTCCATCTACGGCCCGTATCCGTGTTTGTCATTTTAAAACAATGCATCCCCATAAATGTCTGTAACCTCGGAGATATTTTTAAACCATCCTTCGGCTACAGAAGTTAACACAGAATGCTGGACAAACACGATCATTTTGACCGGATGATTGAGATCCTTTACATTCGGAATAAAATGTCTCTTTACGTTTTAAAGTCTCCCTCGGTGGAGCCTCGCCTGGGCTTTCCAGCCAGCGCCACCAGAACCCGGCAGACCCCAGGAGAGCCGAGATCACAGGCAAGAAGGGGCGAAGTGCCCCTGCACCCCCGCCTGACACAGCTGGCCTCTGTCTCCACGGGCTCCACACCTCTGATTCAAAAACGTTTAAAAAAATAAAACTTGTGTCTGCACTGGATATGTACAGACTATTTTTCTTGTCATTGTTTCTTTAAACAACTCGGTATGCCATTTACAGTGTTCATGCTGTATCGGGTATTAGAAGCAGTCTAGAGACAATTTAGAGTATCTGAGAGAACCACATAGGCTAAATGTAAATACTATGCCATTTTCCATGAGGGACTTGGGCATGGAAGACTGTAGTACCCTCGGGGGTGGGGGTGGCCCTGGGAGCGACACCTCCAACACCAAGAGACTGTGTGTGAGTGCACGCACGTGTGTGAGGGTGTGTGTTCCCCCACTTCCTTTAAATTGGTACACTCATTATATTCTGGAAGTAGGATATAAAACACAGACTTCCAAACCTCTGAAAATGTCTTTTTGCTGTTGTTTTTTTGAGAAGGGGTCTCGCTCGATAGTCCAGGCTGGCCTTGAACTCATTATGTTGCCCGGGCTGGCCTCAGACTTGCAGTCATCCTCCTGCCTCAGCCCCCCAAGTGCTGGGATCATAGGTTTAATGAAATCAAAAGCCAGTCCTTGCGAGGTTTGAGACACCACCCTCCAGCGTTAGACCTGAGCTCAGGGTGCGCTTCCCGGTGGAGCACTGGCAGAAATGCAGGCCCACAGCTAAGAAGCCCCGTGGGGAACCCGAGAGGCCATGCGGTCCCAGACGTCCAGTGTGAGCCCCTGAGATTCTCGGCCAGAGCCACTGCCCCGGGGAAATGCCCCCGACAGCACCGCCAGCCGGGCCAGGACCCCCACACCGGGGTGGTGCAGCTCTGCTGGGAGCCCAGGCGCAGCCAGGAGTGACCAGGGTCAGCGCTGAGTCCCCGAGTCCTGCGTGAGTCTGCGTGGACACGCTCGCTCAGCACAGCGCAGCGGCCAGGCTTCCCCGCGTCTGCCGTCCTGTGCCCCAGGCCGAAGGCGTCCCTGCCACCTCGGTTCCCTGTCCTTCATGGGGCCACACTCACGTCCCCACGGTCTGTATGGATAGTGAAAGAATGCCCGTGTGTGTGTGTGTGTGTGTGTGTGTGCACGCACGCATGTGTGCCCGTGTGTACAGGTGTGTGTGCGCGTGTGTGTGTGTGTGTGTGTGCCCATGTGTGCCCATGTGCATGTGCGTGCGTGCGTGTGTGTGTGTTACTAGGGACGGAACCCACTGAGCAACACCCCTGGCCCTCTTATTTTTTGTTTTGAGACAGGATCTCACTAAGTAAGTTGCCTGGGCTCGGCTCCAGCATGCAGTCCTCCTGCCTCAGCCCCCTAGAGTGCCTGGATTACAGGTGGGAGCCACACTTTTGATTTTAATTATCCTTTGATCGTTTCTATCTTACAAATATGAATTATTTATCAGAAGGAGGCACACTTCTGATTGTAATCATTTACTAAGGAAATATATAACCCTTCTAGGCGGTGCTCAGTACAAGGTCAATGCTTTTCTGGTTGTCCATTGCTAAATGTTTAATAAAATGGATGCTTCTTCCTTTCTTTGCAATTTAGAGAACTGGACTCAAAGGAATTCTTACAAACTTGTAAGAACTGTTGTTTTTCTATCAGATTTTTATTTTTATTTTATTTTTTGTCTTTTTGAGATAGGGTCTTGTTATGCAGTTTGGGTTGGCCTTGAGCTCACTTTGTAGCCCAGGCTGGGCTCAAATTTGCAACGATCCTCCTGACCTAGCCTCCCAAGTGCTGGGATTACAGGTGTGGGCCACCACACCCCACTTCTATCAGATTTTTTAAAATTTAATTTAATTAATTAATTAATTAATTTTTTTGTCTTTAGGGGACAGAGTTTTACTATGCAGTTCAGGCTGGTCTTGAATTCACTTAGTAGCCCAGGCTGGCCTCAAACTCACAATGATCCTCCTGTCTCAGTCCCCCAAATGCTGCGATTATAGGCGTGTGCCACCACGCCCAGCTTTACTAGATTTTTAAAATTCATCAACAGTGCTCGCTTTGGCAGCACATACACTAAAATTCATCAACAAAACCTACACAGTATGTGACTAGTTTGGTCACAGCACAGGCTTTCAAGATGAGGGCGAGAGAGAATGAATAATGAGAGTCAACGCTTTTGCCTGTTAGAGAAACACAAGTGTTCGCCTTACCTTCTTGAGAAAAATCAGAAGAGGAAAATCACCCCGGGAACACTGGCCCATGTCATGTTAAGCAGAGAAGAAAGGACGAAGGCGAGGCGGGAGAGGAGAGGAAGGAGAGAAAAGCAGGCGAGGAAGCCGACAAGGGAGGCGGGTGGAAAACGCACCCAGAAAGGACCAAGTCCCCGGGGCAGCGTGAGAGGCGGGCAGAGTGGGCAGCAGCGCAGAGACCGAGCCGTCACCCTCCCGCGTCCCGCCCTGTCGCGCCCTGAGCGGTCGGCACCCACAGTGTCAGCACCCTCTGCGGGAGGCCGTGACCTGAGCTGCGCGTCCCAGCTGCGCGTCCCAGCTGTGGCCTGGAGAGGCGCCCCTCCAGGGGAGCTGGGAGCCCGCGGGCGGTGCGTGCAGGAGCCCCCCGGCCGGGATGGCCGTGGCCTGGGCCAGCTCACGGGGAACAAGGGAACCGGGCAGAGGCGGCTGTCTGAGGCCCCCGGCTCTGCCCCTCACTCACCTCCTCCACCATCTGCTTGACCTTCTTCTGCTGGCAGTGCACCATGTCGTCCAGGTGTCGGATCCGCTCGCGGAGGCTGGCCGAGGCTTCCTCCAGCTGCTGATACCTGAGGCGGAAAGAGAGGCGACTGAGTCCGGCGCCCAAGCACCCACGCCAGCAAGAAGGTTGCAGTCTCGGAGAAACACCGCCAGGACCGGGGCTGGAACTCCGGAACACACTCTGCTTCCTGCGCACATCCTAGGTGACGGGGTGTGACCGAGCCTCCCCGCCTCAGGCTTGGTTTAATGCTGCAGAAGGACAGCCGTTGTGCTTTCCAGGGACAGGGAGAGGATGTTTTCACCACTTACGAGCATACGAGGCTCTCTCTCTGGGGGTTTCTACAAGATTAGAACATCCAGCCAGTTACTATGATTAGGAGAACAGAGGAGGAGGAATCTCGCAGCACAACAAAACATCTGAAACCCAGTGCCAGGGCCCTGGAAAATCTGCAGTTGCGGTTGCTCTGTGCATTATTTATTTTGGATGAACAAGGAACAGGCTGAAAGACCTCTACATCCACACAGAGTGGTCCACAAGACAGTTCAGCCTTCGGTTTCCAAACAGCGCCGCCTCTTCTCTGGCTTTGCTGGAGACACAGCAGGTGATCCTCCCACTCTGCGGGTGTCAGAGGGCCCCCCACCCCGAGGAGGGGCCTGGGGCTCTGTACGCCACCTCCCAGCTCCATCCTCAGCACCACCGTGAAAGCCGGCCAAGACTCCCATCACCTTGGAGACCCCAAATCCCACAGGAGCTTGAGTGACCCGCCTGCAGCGCTCCGACCCCCAGCCTTCCCTGAGATCCAGGGCCACTCCCCGACCTTTTCCCTCCCAGGAGAGTCAGTTCACTACGCCCACACTTTCCACCCAGGGGTTTACATTCTCACAGCCCTAGCAAGGTTTGCGAACAAAACAAGTTCTTTCCAATTACTTTCCAGGACAAATGTTATGAATCACAGCTGATGCATTTTCCCAGCACCCAAGGTGCATCCTGTGGTTGTGCAGAACTCGCAGAGGCTGGACTTTCACACGGGCCACAGAAGCCACTGTGTCTCCTGAGCAAAGAAGGCGCCGCGAGCCGAGAGATGCACTTCAGCCAGCGCGGCAGCCCGCCCCACCGGGCTGTGTTCCTAACGTGAGGCCAGGGGCCCACAGCGCCAGGGCAGCCCGCCCCCTGCTCCTGCACCCTACCTCTCTTTGTCCGCCACAGGAATTTCCCCGGACATTTCCGTCTCGTGCTCCAGAAGCTGGAGTTGCAGCTGGTGCCGCTCCTGAAACAGCCAGAAACGGTGAGTCGTGGACCCCGATGAAACCACGCAGAGGCGGCCCTGGACCAAAGGAGTCCGCTGCCCCGAGGCCCAGGCCATCGACGCCCACCCACCCACTCGCCCAAGCCCAGACCCATTCGGAGTGCAGATCTGTTGGTGGGTGTTTACGGATGTATTTACAGAGCAGCGTCAAACACCTTGGATAAAACCAAATTCAAGATTTGCTAAAAAGGCCAGGGATACAGCTCAGGGGCACAGCACCTGCCTGGCAAGTGTGAGGTCCTGAGTTCAACTCCTGCTACCAAAAAAAAAAAAAAAAAAAGATTTGCTAAAAACCATTGCATTATCCTAGACACAGATGTCTTAGGAAAAATACGTAATTCTACATAGAGATGATGAAGGCTGGAAGTCAGAAGCCTGTGACACTGTAAAATCCTTAACTGTTACCTAAATCAGCAAAAACACAGAAAAACAAAAAAAGGGCTCTGAAATTCTGACAATGTTCTGTGTACAAACAGTGGTATTTACACAGCGTGGTCACTTCTACAAATTGTATTAGTCTGAATAAGGATTCCCCAAAACTGCAATAAACCTTCACAAACTACAGATTCCAAACTTCTTTTCCACCAACGTATTAAAAGTGAATCTTGGAAAACTTCAGTCCCACAGCTTCTGAAACTGCAGAGATGGCACCCGGGGGACAGCTGGGAGCCCCCTGTGGCCAGGAAGAGTGGGGACCAGGGAAGAAACCCACCTGGTCCTGGCACTGCTTTAAAAGCCTCCACAGCAGACGCAGGCTACGGTCTGCCCTCCTGCCCTCCCGTCATGCACTGGACGGGTCCCCACTGGCCCTGAATGAGGGTCAGCTCCTTCACAAGTGGGTGCCCCCCGCCTCCCCACAAAAATGTCGTGAGGCAGTTCAAGACCTAACTGCGGCATGTTTCAAAATCTTTTTTAAATAAAATTGAGGTGCAACAAGTCTCGGGTGTGCACTGCCCAGTCATTTCTTCCCTTTGTGCGCACCTGTGATGCCACCAGCCGGACCCAGGACGCGTGACCACCTGTTGCCCCAAAGCCCCAGAAAGCACACCCCTCAGAAGATTTTCACAGACAGAAACAATGGTGCTGAGTAAAGGGAGGCTTGCAGCGCAGAAGTCACTCAAACGCACAGCTTGGCTTCATGCAAAACCCGAAACTAAAGGACAGCAAGGTTCACGCACTGCTGTGTGCATGGAGTGCGGCAGGGTCAGGCCAGACCCCCGCTCTCAAGGAATCCATCTAATCCTCGCTAAGCACGCAGCAGACTTCTCAGCTGGGCAAGATAGTACACGCCTGTAATCCCAGCACTCTGGGAGGCTGAGGCAGGAGGATGGCAAGTTGGAGCCCAGCCTGGGCAACTGAGTAACTTAGCAGGACCCTGCCTCAAATTAAAACTTAAGGGCTGGGCAGGTAGCTTACCACGAAG
Organism: Dasyprocta punctata; assembly: GCA_004363535.1. Taxonomy (NCBI): domain Eukaryota; kingdom Metazoa; phylum Chordata; class Mammalia; order Rodentia; family Dasyproctidae; genus Dasyprocta; species Dasyprocta punctata. Next base: position 27,911 of record RJWM01011043.1, read on the forward strand.
GCTCTGGGTTCAGTTCCTGTACTATGAAAAAGAAAGAAGGAAACGAGATTCCTGTGGCCTAAATGGAAAGGGAGATGTGGAGACAGGAGGGAAGTTCGGTCCCTGGAGAAAAAGCCATCAAGGCGTGGGGAATCCTGTGTCCCGAGTGCTGGCAGGGGGTCTACATCACCCCCTCCTGGGTCTCCCCGACCTGAGGCTGCAGGTGGAGCTCAGCGGGGACAAACTAGAAATTTCCAAACCCCCAGGTACCAAGATGAGCAGGTGTAAATGTCAGCCTGTGACAGTGAAATGACTGAGCCCTTCACCCAGGGCCAGGCCCCGCGCTCAGCACGGCTGGGAATTTTTCTTATTTACTTCTCACAGAAGCCATCAGAATAAGAGCAAACCCTGTCAGCATTTCACAAGAGAAAAAACCAGGCTTGGGAATGGGAGATAACCGCCACGCTAGAGAGAGAGGCGACACCAAGCCTGGGCCTGCCTGGCGCTGAACCTCTGCTCCGGCCGCGGCTCGGTCTCTGGAAGGTGCTGCCCCCGCCGACTCTGCCGCACAGAGAGGGCGCTGGACTTAACCGGTGTCTTTAGGGGCCAGAGACCGAGTCCCCTAGGCCCCCACCTCCAGGCAGCGCCAGGCCAGCGCTAAGGAGCCGCCACAGCGAGCCAGCAAAGTCACGGCCCTGACAGGTCAGCTCTGCCTAAGGAGACAGCCGCTTCTCAGAGCCCAGCGGGGCCCGGAGCCCCGGGACCTCTTCCCGAGCTCAGCTGTCAGCCGCGGGACGTCACCGCCCTTCCTGTCCTCTTCCCGCTCTCCGGCCTTCTCCCTTCCCCACTTCCTGCCTAGTTTCCGGCCTCCGCCCTTTCTGGAGACTGCGATCAACATCCCTTCCTTGGGTCCCCGCCTCCCACGCAGACAGGGCAGGGCTGGGTGCTGGACAAACCCGCACAGACCCAGATGGGCCTGATCACTCCGCGCCGAGCCCAGCGCGCCCGGCCCGGCACAGCAAGGCTGCTGAAGTGTTAGGATTTTGTACAGAATTTCACATGGAATACTTCTTTTTAAAACATCAGAATAGTTACTAAGGGAAAAATCAGAACTCTGTTAGACTTCTTCATATTTGAGGCCGAGAGGAACGCGAGCGGAGGCCTGCGGGGGCCGTGGGGCGCGGGCGCGTTTCCGGGAGAGAACGCTGGCGCGCCTCACCTTTTCCATGCGCTCGATGAGCCTGTCCAGCTCCCCGATCTTCTGATCCTTCTCCTCCAGGCTGATCTCCGCCGCCTGCATCTTTTTATTGGCTTCTTCAACTGCTTTCAGAAAACTGTTGGTTTCTTCCTGCAAAACAAACCCGCTCTCAGCACGGCCCGAAGCACCCGGGTGCCCCCGCCTCCGCGTGGCCCAGGCCTTGCTGGCCCGCCCACAGCCTGACGCCTGGCAGCCACGCGGCCTCCGGACTCCCGGTCCCACCTGTGAATGGAGACAGGAAAGACTGAGGCTTTGGAAGGAGCCTGGCTACTTTTTCTCCCTTTCTTGTCCTGAAACTTTAAACGTAAGAGGTGCAGAAGGCTCTGCGATGGTTTAGATGACACTGAGGAGATGTGTGAATGCCCCGTACCTGTGAACAGCGTAAAGGGGCCCGGCGCCAGGTCAGGATGGCGTGGGAACGCCCAGATGGCGCCCATCCCCACTCCGAGGACTCCACCACCGGGCCTCTGAGGGTACGGACACAGGCGGCCTGGAGGCGGGGTCCCTGCCTACCGAGAACCTACGCTGTCAGAACTCCACACCCGCAGCAAGGAGCAGCGGCAGCCCGTCTCTGCGAGGACCCAGGACCCTCGCGGGTGTGTGAGTGGCAGGCCGGGGGCACCCAGCGGTGGCACTTAGAGGGCGTGGGTGGGATCAGAACGAGGAAGCGGGGTGTCAGGTGGAGGGTGGGAGGGCCTTGCTCGGAGCACGATGGGGAGAAGGGAGCAGGCTGAGAAGCAAGGGGATGAACTCCTGCGCCCGGGCGCGCCCCCAGAGCCAGCCCGACTCCCCGGCTCCCCGCCTCCGCCTGCGGCGCCGCACCACGCACCAGGAGCGCCTCCCTCTCGGCGCTGTGCCTCCGCTGCTCCTCCTGCAGCCGCTCCTCATACTGGCTGTACAGCTTCCTGGTCATCTCCCTCATCACCTCGGCATTGGCCTCCTGGGACGATTCCACCTGTAACGAGACTCGTGGTAGCACGGTGCCCGGGGTCCCAGGAGAAGCCTCAGCCTCCCCCAGCCAGCTTTATGCCGATGCACGGGCCATCACCCCGGCCTGCGGTGGGGAGAAGCAGCAGGAGGAAGGGGTGCACGAAGCCCAGACCCAGGAAGAGCAGCACTGCCGCACACCACACTTTCAGGATGATCAGGGCAATGGCGCACAGGAGCGGGCTTTCCAAAGGGCAGGAGCACGGTGCTAAGCAGCCCCGTAGCCGCCCTGGCCTGGTCCGGACCTGGAGCAGCGTTGGGTGAAGCTCAGATAAGAAACCCAGCTCACCCTGCCCCCTCGCGTGTACCCTCCCAAGTGGCAGGAGGCCTCCACCCCGGCAGGGATGCAAACCTGGGCCCAGCTAGTGATGTGAGCCCGGATGCTGGGGGTGAAGGGTCAGTAGAGCTGGGCAGTGCTGAAGCGGGTGGTGGCGCTGGCATTCCCTTCCTGCCCACCCACAACCTCCCATGAGGACCCGGGGCCTCTGACTTCACGCTCTCGGCCCTTCGTCCAGTTACTGCTCCCATCAGAGAGCTGAGCCCGCTGGGCGTGAGGCCTCTGGATATGGGGCGCGTCCTGCGGCCTCAGCAGGTTACAGGGTCACTCCCAAGATGTGACAAGTCTGCCTCGACTCTCTCTAATCCCCCCTTCTTATCACCAGGCAGGTGCTGGCTCCGAGAAACCACAAGACGGGAATTCCCAGGCAGGGGCTGTCATTAGCAAGAGCCCCGTTCCGTCTCCACGCACACAGGTCGTGTGAAGCCACCTGAGACCCCGGACTTTATCTTTAACTTGGACGAGGAGCAGGGAGCGGCCTCTTCTGCTCTGTGGGGCAGGCTGAAAACCAAAGTCGGGCTCTGGAACAGGCTGGCCCTAGAGACCCGGCCACCACGCTGCCCAGAAATGTCCCCGATGCCCAGTGGCACCGGCTCCACACAAACGGGACGGACAGAGAGCGGACGTCCAGGAAGCGCCTGTGCTGAGGAAGACCCCACTCGCTCATTCCGGACTTGGTCGGCAGCGAGCCCTTTCAGCTTAAGCCACACCTTCTAAGACTGGCCGCAAAGGGCAAATACATAACGAGAGGGAAAATGGGGAAAAGGCAGTGGACGGGCCCAGCACGGGAGGAGAGACGAGCAGGGCGGGAGAGCGCGGGGCGGCGGGGAGAGCGGGGCGGCGGGGGAGAGCGCGGGGCGGCGGGGAGAGCGGGGCGGCGGGGAGAGCGGGGCGGCGGGGGCCTCGGCCGCATCACTCACCTTCACCCTCAGCAGCTGATTTTCAGCCTGCGCCGCCTCCAGCTGCCGCTGCTTCTCTCGCAGCTGGTCCACGGAAGCTGCGTACGTCTGCCGCAGATTTCTGATCTGATCCTTAATGCTGCTGTTTTCCAGAGTAACGTCCACGAGGGTTTTCTATTTAGATGAAAATAAAACCAGGGCCAGGGCTGGTGTGAGGAAACGCGGCCGGGGCATGCCCTGGACACCTCTGTCGTGCCACCGCCACCACCACCACCGGGGGCCTCGGGGCTGAGGGACCGGGCCTTCCCGCCACGGCTCCCCTTGGTGGCCGAGAGCTCTGCACCCCTCTGGGGTGATGGCCAGCGAGCCTCCCCTAAAACCTCCCACAGAAGCTGCCAAGGCCACAGGGTACTGCTTAGCGGGGCTGGAAATGGATTAAAACAGACTCTTTCCAAGGAAAAATATGCAAAAATACACATTTCATGTGGAGAGAAACAGGTTTGGAAACAGCAGATCACAGTCCCACTAATACATCCGCTGACGGTCTCCATCCACCACGTCGCTGGAGATTCACTGACTTCATTTCCCGCTCTCTCTTCCCCATCCCCACGACAGAGTTGGAAGGAGGAATTTTACAGAACGCTAACGCCCCCCTTAGTCTTCACAGGGCTGTCCCTGCCGTGCCTCTGCGCTGCCTGCCGGGTCAGCGACGGCACGGCAAAGCCGCCAGGTGGGGAGGTGGAGGCCAGGAACCTCCAAGGAATGGAGCCGGTGCCTTGGACAAGTGCCCAGCCAGGGTCGGGGCCGGTGGGTCGCTGCTCCGGGCCACTGAGGGGAGCAAGTCTGTTTAAATTCCTAGTGCTGCTTGCCTAGCACGTGCAGGGCCCTGAGTTCAGTCCCCGGGACCACCAAAAAATAAACAAACAAACAAAAAGAATAGTAATAAATAAATAAATTAATAGTGCTGCTATTTGTTGTTTCATTTGCCAGCTGGTTAGCCCTCTTAGAGAAATGGCACCCACACACCCCAGCACCCCACCCCAGGCACCGGGTCAGGGCACCCTCACCGCCTCCACGGCCACCTACAACTTCCAGTCGGAAGATCTGGGACCAGGCTGGGCGCGGTCTCCGACTCTATCTTGTCAGCCAGTCAGGGGTGCCCTCTCCTCAGCCCCGGGGAGGGCAGCAGCAGCCCCCGCTCCCAAACCTACTTGAGCCAGGGAAAAGAACTGTTGGGGGAGGTGCTTAGAGACTAAGGGAAATACGGAAGCCACTGGAAGTAGAGCCACAACACGGGAGCCGCCAGGGCCTTCGGAAGGCAGCGGCCCTGCCCAGGCCCCTCGGCTCTGTAAGTGCTTACTATTCTGTGTCCACACAGAACCCCACCGTGACCAGGAGACCAGGTCCTCGCCTCCTGGTCCGCCACCAGCCAGGCCCTGGTTCGCTGCTCTCTGTGGGCCTTGGTTTATCCATAAATAAAAGGGTCAGGGGTCCTCTCGACAGTCCTGTCTAGTGTTGCTACTCCGTGAAATCGAGCAATACGCCCTGTCCTTAAAGACAAACGTGGTGGAATGGTCAGAACGCGGTAGAAGCAGCTGAGGTCTGCGTAAAGAGGAAGCCTGCGACCTTCAGCCATTGGCCTGATTCTTCAGTTAGGTATGAGGCTCCTCTGGAAGCCCAGCACTGAGGGCCTGGACCGTAACTAGGAACCAGTCAGGGCTCCTGGCTTAGGGCTGACTCTATTCTAACAGCTGATCCCTGGGGGAAATGCTTGGACTGCTGGCCAGGTGGCCTATCTGAAGAATATTCCAGAAAATACCAGAAAAAAATCTTTTTCTGTGGAAGAAAAACCAGACCCAGAGTACAGATACGAATCCAGTGTGAACTCAGCTGGGGCAAAGCCCTCCGAGCTGGGCTAGGAGTGAGAGGCGTCCGGGAGGGAAGGAAGAGGGGCCTGGCGGCACCCTTTCTGACCGGAGGAAGGGCAAACAAAGGCTCCTGGACGAGCCAGAGCCAGAGCGGGCCTGGCCTGAGGCCAGGGGGAAACCGGCATACACAAAGAGCGCAGGAAACAGACTCGGGCATCCCGGGCCGACCAAACACGACAGCCGCCCACTGCCGTGCGGCTGGGCTTCTCCGCTGCACAGCCCGTCCCCGCCGCCGCTGCAAAATCCCACGTTCCGGGGAGAGGCAGGTCCAGCGGGGAAATCTGTTTACTTACTCCTGAATTATTTATACAGGACAGGGCGGACTTTAAACAATTCGTGCACCTTTTAGGAAGCCAGTAAAATGATAAGAGCCAAGTGCAGTTGGAGGAGGGCAGAAAGGATTGTTTGTACAGTGGGAAGCAAATTCCCTATTTCAAGGGAACAGACTGCTTTGTTGTGGAAATCTTCAAATGCAGTTGCAGGCTCAATGGGGATGCCTCGGGTGGAAGAGAAGGGACTATTTGAACAGTCAGTGCTCAGCATATGAAAGGAATGAAAAGAATAATCCCCTGAAGCAGGTTGACAACACACCTTGTTTAATGCAGGCTGTGGGGTCTTTCTGTCTCTGTCTGGTACTGCAAGTCAGTCTTTGGTTCTTGCTAGTGCAAAATGACTTCTAAATTAAGAGATGGGCCTCTCAAGAACCCGCCCCGCTGGGTCAGAGTGGCTCCAACCGGAAGACAACCAGTCTGCCTTCTGGGGGACTTCGTGACCAACAAGGACTCCAGGAAGAGAAACGTGTGCCTCCTGTACACCTACAGGTGCGCGGGCTAAAAATCAAGGACAACCCCCCCACACCCCATAAGCAACCTGCTGGTTCGGAGGTCGGGCTAAATTGATAGCAACTAAGGTACATAAAGCAACTAAATGCTAACGTTGTTTCATTGATTTTGCAGGCCTGGGGCCAGCAGCCTGAGCATCTGTTTGGAAGATGACAGTACGCAATGTAGCAAATATGGGGGATTCTCTTCTGTCTTGTCTTTGAGGCCCAGTGTTGTTCTCACTGTTTTGCTTTATTTTGATTAATTTTTTTTGCTTTATTTTATATTCTGTTTTTATTGGTTTTATTGTGTTTTGTTTTTGGTTTAATTTTGCTATACCTGTTGGAATGGTCAACTATTCTGAAAATAACAAGATATACTATGGTAGCTATTGTTTTTATAGTATCTTTCTTTGAAGTTCTGTACCAGTTCTACTGCTTTGGTTTGACTTTGTTCTGTTATGTTTTATTGGATTTTACCATCTTTAAAATAAAAAAAAAATTAAAAAAAAAAAGAACAAAGAAAAAGAGCTGCCAGCCTTTGGGAGCTGCTTGCCATGAGCGGGCACAGAGTGTCCTGGGTTAAGTCTGCCTTTTCTGTGCCTGGGTGGAATTTCCTGAGGACCAGGAATACAAGGTGAAGGGCGCCCAGGAGCTGCACCCGGGACCTCTCCAGCGGGACGGAGCCACGCCTGGCTCAGCCGGGCTGCCCTGCCACCCAAGGGAACAGAGCATACCTGCAGGCCAATGGAGTCCGACGCCAAGGCTGAGTTCATGGCATTGAAACTGTCCAGGGCCGAGGACTGGGTTTGGATGTGGTTCTCTAGATAGTCCTGCCGAGCGTGGGAAACCTGGACAGAGGAGGAGACAGCCACTCGCAGCCAATCCACACACCCCGGGCAATCTCCAGTTGCCATACCCATATCCACACGGCTTACAGTCAAGCTGTAGGCTAAAAGCCAGGGTCTGCGTGATCCAGAGAGCAGGAAAACAAAAACACCTTTCCAGTGGGTCTTGTTTACACAGGCACCCAGCGGACCTCAAAGCAGTGCTGTCTGAGCTGGCTCTTTCCAGGGAAGAAACAGAATCCGAGAGGTCAAGCGACCTGCTCAGGGACACACAGCCAGAGAGAACCAGCGGGGCGAGGGCGGCCACCACGTCACTCGCTGCCTCCGCCGCAGGAAAAGCCTGCCTTGGGCTAACGCAGCGCTCGAGGGGTCTTTTCCCCACTGCTGCCTGTGTTGGGTGTTTAATGAGCCTCAAAGTTTCATCAGAAGCCAGGCTTGAGTTAGACTCCAACAAAAGCTGGGGACAGAGCTGGGGAGGCCACAGGACTAGGGGTGGGGGGTCCTCAGGAAGGCCCGAGGCAGTCAGTGCGGCGAGCGCCCCCTGTCGGTGCAGGAGGGAAGTGAACCAGCAGGCCAGGCAGGAGCAGGAGGCCCCGTCTCGGGCAGCACCCAGCGTGGGCAGCACTCAGCGTGGCTCATCCGGCTAGGAATGCGGGGCGGTGCAGCGGATGAAGAGACTGGCAAGGAAGGGGTCAGGGTCCCGGGGCAGCTGGGGCGTGAGAAAAGTAGGGCGTGCAGGAGCCAGTGATGAAAACCAGGGGCAGTGTCTTGTTTACCCAGCCACTGCGAATTCCAGCCCTGGGCTCTGCAGTCATCGGTGTCTGTCAGAGGGGGGCGGGGCGGGGTTCCGGACAAGGTGAAGCTGTCGCCCGTCTCCGCCCACCTCCCGGGCAGGCTGGGCCAGGAGGGTGTGTGTACACACCCCACTGCCATGATCGGGGCCAGATACCCACAGTCCAGCCATAAACTGGGCTCCCGGCGCGGGGCCGCCACCGCCCGCCTTCGCGCAGGTGCTGACTCATGGGGCGGGCGGCCGTGTGCACGGCCGCTTATCTCGGGAGTATTAATAACACCGGTCACGTGAGTCCCGCGAGCAATGGCTTGCTTAGACTGGAAGACGCTTATTTTTCTTAAAATTTCTGAGTAGGAGTGCACTGACGTGGTGCCAACATTTAAAAAGTATTAACCTGGTTCTCGTCACATGAGCCAGGTTATCGCCCTGCCCACCCCACCCCTACCCTCTTTCCCCAAAAATAAGACCTACAGGAAAATCATCAGCCTTGAAAGCCGGAGATGAAAAGCGCCAGCCGCATCAGCCTGTCATCCCCTCATCTGCTGTCGCTATTCTCCCGCTCCATGGCTACGGGAACTTTTGATCTCTAGTTTTCAAGGCTGATTATTCTCCAGTTAGGTCCTATTTTCAGGGAAACACAGGAGTTAGGGAGCCACTCTCAGTCGCTTTCTGGATTAGCCTTTTAGTACCTTTCGTGCAAACACAAAATGACCTTGAAATAGTTATCTTCTCCTCCTGTTTCATATGAATGGTACCAAACTATACATATTTTTCTACAACTTGCTTTTTCATTTACTTTTATCTTTGAAATCTTTACCTAATCTGCTTTTGAATAGAGCTAAATTGCTTTTTCTTTTCCAACTGTATGTTTTCTATTGGAGAGATATAGTTTACTTTCCTATTTTGATGATATTTGGATTTCTAATCTTTTCACCATTATAAACAATGCAGTGATAGACTAGCTCATCCCTCAGTCATCTCACATACAGAGTGTTTAATCTGTAGAATCAATTCTCAGGAATAGACCCGGGGGGAATGCTTTGAATAGAAACAAGATTGTCACGTCACAAAAGTTCCAATACTAAACTTCAACATGTGATAAAAATTCCCTCCTTTCATTTAAAATATGGCTGCATTTATAAAGCAAGTTACACACTCAAACATCTTCAGGCACCAGCCACGGAGGGGCAGCTCCCAGCTCTACACCCATCCGTCCACACCGCTTCGACACGGAGACGATGACTTACAGACAGGTCCTGGGTGAGCTGCCGGATCTTCTGCCTCATCTCATCGTAGTCTCCGTACATGCGCCTCCTCACTTTCTCCAAAGTGGCTCTCACCTGCGGCCCACAAAAGACGGTACCAGGGATCGTTATGCTATCTTGACATTTTCATGCAAGGTGTCTGAAGCTTTACTAACCAGAGAACAGCTACACACACACACACACACACACACACCCTTAAAAATAAGAATCTCACAAATGAAGGGTAAAGATCACCCCTGACGTCTAGTTAGAATGCAATTACCAAATAAGAATATTTATATAAATAACAATTATATATAACAATACCAATAAGTATTAGCTATCCAAAGAATAAACTCTGAGGAAAAAGTGGCTGTTGAAATCCACCTGTCCCTCTCCAGCCACCCTGAATAAAGCCTATCCCCCTTCCCAGCACACGTTTTCATAAGTAGAAAGTTTCCTGTAAACACGTAGTCACAAGAACCAAGGCCCCTAAAAGCAAACGGCAACCTTTAACTTTTCCCTGCATCTGCTCTGATAGCCAAACACAACTAAGTGCCTAGACCGGAACGCAGGAAGCTGTGACCCTGGAGGGCTGGGAGTCAGAGGTCAGCTCCTCGGTCACCACCAGCAGTGCAGAGAACATCTATTGTGAACCACGAAGGGGTCCCCGAAACGCTGCTCACGCGCACACAGTGTGAGGACCATGGCTTTAAAGCTGTCACCACAGTGGGAAACCTTCCACGCAGACTTCCCTTCCTCCTGTCCTCTGGGCCGTCAGTGGGCAGCGTCCTCGGGAGCCTCACTCTGCCCAGGACGTCTGGGGCAGTGCTCTGCGGTGCCCCCAGGGCTCCCACCTTAGGCCGGCGCAGGGCCGCGGTTCGGTCAGAGAGCAGGTGTTTAGGGACGGCCGTGGCAGACCTGATGGCGGAAGTGTGCTGTGTAGCAACGTCCTGTTTTCAATTAGGCCAGACGTGGCGGAGAAGCAAGCAGGAGAGAAGCGGGGCCAAAGCCAGCCTTCCCCAGGTGGATCCTAATAATTGGGTTTTCTTTCCTGCCCTCACAAATAACATTTTGGCAAAAGGAGGCCAAAAGCATGACTTCCACCCGAGGCTGGGGCAGTGACCACCTGCCACTCCCCGAGCTGGGTCCTGCGTTGCCCCATGGGGAGTGGGTGGCGTCTTCTCACGGCAAACACTGCAGGAGCCAGCAGGGCCAGAGACCGGCTCACCCGGGGAAGAGCACAGACCAGTTCGGGACAAGCAGGCCAGTGATGGGCCGGAAGCCAGTTACAAAAGGTGGGACCTGAAATTAGCTTCACATTGCAGATGGCACGGGAGGTCGATAATTTTCCAGGTCAGAACCAGCCCTGCGACTCTGGCATGCTGAGGATCAGCCTGGACCTGCTGTCTGTGTCTTGGGCAACTTGCAACTCTGGTCTCTGCGTGGACGGTGGACGTCTAAGGCAATCCCAAGCTAGGCGGAGCATGGAAACGAGGGAGGGCTGAGCATTTGCTGGCGAGAAACACAGGAGGCCTATAATGTCTGTGCTGCAAAGAACAATCAGGAATGAAATACTCTGCAGGGTTATAAACTCTTGGGAGGTACATTAAACGGGGATGTGAGGCCGGTAGTTGTCACATTCTCTGAGTGTGTAGTTTTCCTCATATTTTATGCTGAGCATTTGTTACTTTTACTTTTTAAAATTCAAGAAGAAATGTTTTTTTAAACCCATACAATAGCTATGACGATGTGGCTTTGCACATTACCTGCAAACCCACCAAGTGAAATGTGGCTTGCTACAGAGTTGTACATTTTCATCTTAGGGATCAGAGAGAGCCCAGCTCACGACCTACGCGTGAGGAAACAGAAGCCCACAGTGGGCCAGGGCCAGACCCCAGAGCAGGGTCTGTGTACTCACGCCCCGCTGCCCACCCCCACCCCAGCGTCCGCTCACCACAGTCACTTGCTAAGCCACAGGTCAATGCTAGGGCCCATCACCTAACGCATTCCATCTCCTCTTTCATCTGATAAGCTGGCTTGGGCAGCAGGAGCATCGGTCCACCTAGGGCAGTGGTGGTGAACCTACAGCATGCATGGCGTGGCGGGCTACTTATTATCACTGAAAGCTCTAAAAACTTCACCATCACTGATTTAGGGGAAAACTTAGTGAAAGGAGGAAAAACAGATTAGCAAATATAAAAAGTTAGAAGAAAATGCTCCAAAATATTAACAAATACAGCAGATGAATATGAGAGTATGGGCATTTTCTTCTTCGTACACTTTTATATTTTCCAAAATTTCTCCAAAGTACATGGAACTTAAAATATAAGAAATACAATACTAAAAGCAGGGCAATGGCACTGCTTGGTTTGGGTTGGACAGCATCTACCGTGGCTGACTTCCTAGCATTCCTGCTGTTGGTCAAGTCCTCCTGCGCTCCTTGCCAGTGATTGGTCTGGGGAACCAGACATGTGACCATCCCTGGCCTATAAGCTCTAAGGGGAAGCCTCATGCGGGAGAGGTATCCCCCCAAAAGTATCCAGAGATGCGTGGTCTCGTCTCTTCCTCCAGACACTGACATATTTTCAGAAGATGCCCTGAGTCTGAGACTAAAGAGAGAAAAAGTCAATGGAAACAGAAGTAGAAGCAGCTCTTGGATATACCCTGCCTGGAAGCCCACCTACTCCAGACTCATGGGCATAGGAGACAAATCTCCTTTTTGAGTTGACTCTTCTGTTCCGTGCAGCCAAGAGTACCCAGGAGTGCTCATGCACAGGTGTGGCCTGTGTAATGCAAAATGGTTCAAGAGCCTCTGCACCATACGTGGAGGAAGGAAGCCGTCCTGAGGGATCCTAAGCAGCCCTGCCGAGTAAGGTCCACTCCGCAGAGGTCCGACCTGGGCCTTGCTGCAGGACTGCAGCTGTACTTTTAACCTTACCATCTAGAAGAACACGACGAATTCTTCCAAAATGCCTACTACCTTCACGTCAGGGCTTCCAGCTCCACCCTCTTACACGCTACGCAAGGAGCATAAGCCAGAAATGGAAAGCTCCCCAATGCTCACGTCTTTGATGTAGTTCATCTCTTCTTTCAGCTGACTGGTAGACCAGCCGTACACCACCATTTCCTTCTGCTGGTGTTGATCTGATGATCTTCGAACGACGCCGTAAACCACGCCCTGAGGAAGTTTCCTGGTTGATTCTCCATTGCTCGGTTCAGGAGGCTAAAAGGCGTAGGAACAGAAACAGCACAGTGACTACAGGCCCCGTGGAAACAGCTGTGGCATTGGGCCTGCTGCGTGGGATCGTGAGGGACGGCCCCACTCTGGGTGCCTGGCTGCAGTGGCAGAGGGGTGGACGCCCAGCCTGGTCTCCGCTGGCCCAGTGGTGCCCAGCATGGGCCAGACCGGCGGTGGTCCTGTCCACCAACCTTGTGGAGCAGCTGCCCAGCCCTCCCGCCCCACAATGGGGCGACCTTTTCTAATTTCCAGTAAGGTGCAAGGAAGACCTGGGTCAGGACACACAGCTTGGAAACCTCACACTCGGTAATGCCGTTTTCCCCTTACACCGGCTGGTCTGACGACTCCCACCTTATTATTAAGTGGCCTGAAACGTGGGAGATTGAGACTGGCGGTCGCCTGACAGCCACACTGTCCACCGAGCACTGGGCTGAGCCAGGGCCAAGATCTGAGAAAAAGAGATGAACTCAGGACACGCCTTGCTGTGATTATTCGTGGACTATTTCTGAAAAGCCAGATAGAGGCAGTATGACTCGAGCCCAAAAGAATCTCCCTGCTCCTGCAACCGAACCTTAATTACTTCAATTAAAGATTGCTCGCTGCTGAAACGCAAATCCCCTTGAGAAAGGACGGCGAGCCCGCGTCCTCACGCGCTTGTCCGCCGTGAAGGCTTGGGGCACAGGAAGGGGAAGGTAAGCCCTGCCCGGGAGGTCCCGCCACACACTCAGCGCTCACAACCACTCCGTGACAGCGATTTCCTTCTGCGCGTCCCAGCCGCGGACACTGACGCTCAGAGAGACGAAAGAGTTTGCCAAGGAAGGAAGGGAAAAGAAAACAAAAATGGGAAAAGAGGGATAAAACGGAAACAAAGCTTTGTAAATAAGGAGGGGAAGGGGGTCGAAGGGAGGGGAGGGGAACAGGAGAAAAGAGACATCAAGATACATCGTGTACAAGTACAAATTCCACATGGCGAATGTGATCGCTGTGCATCTATAATGCACCAATAAGCTTAATAACAAAAACAAGAACTGACTAAGGATCTCACATGTCAGTGCAGCCCTGTGTGACTAAGTCCGCCTCCTCGGACTGCGGGGTGCATGGGGCGACAAGGAGGGACGGCGGAGGGGCCGCCGTGACACCCGGCACAGAGGCAGCCGAGAAGCCTGCGGACGGGGCTTCCAAGACACAGCAGCCCCTCTGACCTCCCCGCCCCCGGCCTCGGTGAGCCCCCTCGCAGACGCCTGAACCCCGGGCTTTGGGGCCCCCCTGGTCCCCAAGCGCTGGGATGACAGGTGTGTGCCAGCGCGTCCAGCACGAAACCTTCTCTGAAAAGCCTAGGATGAGACCCACGACAGACTACTGGCAGCAGCGACCTCTGAGCAGAGCCGGTGGGGCGGCGACACTGGGGCTGGATTGGCTCTCTTGTTTTCTTATATTCTTCTGCACTGTTTGCTTGGATTTTTTTTCAATTAGAGATTTCTATCAGGAAGAAAACATCCGCTGGGTCCCATCCTCCTGCACAGAAGTGAGACTGGAGGTCTGCCCCCCCACCACCCCCGCACCCCAGCAGGGCTGGCCTGGCTTCCACAGGCCCCGCCGCACTCCAAAAGGGGCCCCCAAGTTTAGCGTGGGCTGCCGCAGTCCTCGGTCACTGAAGAAAGCTCCGTGAGCCACCAGGAAACCAAAGCTCTGACTCTGAAACATGGACCCCACCCAGTTCCTGAAACACGGGCTGACAGCCGCCGAAGCCGGGTCTGTGGAGCACTGTCCGCGGCGGGCCAGGCCCAGGGGTGCAGGCCTGGAGAGACTGCCGGGCGCACCACAAATTTCCCATGCCCAGTTTTTGTTTTAAGAATGTGTGTGTTTTAGTCAGGCATGGTGGTGCATGCTTGAAGTCTCAACACTTGGGAGGCTGAGGCAGGAGGGTCACAAGTTTGAGCCCTGTCTGCCCGGCAGATCCAGACTCTGTCTCAAAACAACAACAAAAAAGAATATGTGTTCGTGTAAAACTTCCAGAAAGATGCAATCCAAACATTACTGACCACTTCCTCAGTAAAATGGGAGGTTATTTTCTCCCCTAAGTTCTTGCGTACTTTTTAATGGGGCAGCACACAAAAATACAATTATTGTCGAATTGATCATTTTTATTTTAATTTAAAAAAAAAAGAAACTGTAAAAGTCGTTGAATTCTCCAGGTCTAAACAAGAGACTCTGGAGCTCCTGACCATAGCAGGGGAGGGAAGGGAAGCAGAAATACATATGAGGACAGGGGAGAGGAGAAACGCTTGCTGTCCGGGAATTTTATTATGCAGTCTGTTCGCTCGTACTCATCATAACCCTACTGTGTAAAGACGACGGCAGGATGGCAGCGTTTAGGTTCCTGTCTTTGTCTTTCCCAATCAAAGCTCGACCCTTATCTCCAGTGCCTCCAGACTAGCTGAGAATCAGGACAGAGAGCCCACTGCAGAGTCTCAGCGGGCAGGGACGCCGACAGCCTGGCCCTGCGGTGCAGGGCCATGGGAGAGGCCCGCTCCCTACAGTGTCAGCTCTGGAAGCCTAGGTCCTGTTTGTCTCCTCGCCCATCACAATCCTCACATCTAGCAGAGACGGACACGCGGTGACTTTCTAAATAAACATCTGCTGAGGGGCTGGGACGCTCCGGAAGCTAGAGGTGCTCTGGGGATCTCCCAGGGCATGTCGTGGGGTCCGGCCCAGGGACACCTCCCTCGTCCCTCTCGGATGGAGAGCTGATGTTTACCCCAATTGTGAAACTTGTATCCAGAGAAGCTCCAAGGAACAGAGACTGCTATTTTTACAAAACGTCAGTGTGCTTGCAACCTAAAATTGGAGAATATAGGAAAAATAACAAGAGCCGATGTGTTCGGCAATATTTGTGGCTGAATTTTTCTCCTCTGGTATCCTTTAAAATCTCTCTCTGTAAGATAAATATTAACTTTTAGGCATGATAAAAGTATTGTGATAATATTAAGCAAGTATCTTTGACAGTAACATTCAGAAATATTTGGGGCCTATTCATCTACTCACACTGGGGCCAGGGGACTCGGGCTGGGTAAAGGGGCAGTGACTCGCCACACAAGTCAGTCTTCCTTTCCTACAAGTTTGGATGCTCCACAATTAAAGGGTTCTTCACTCTCCTTACAATGCTGCTTGATATTTAAAAAATCAAATTTTAAAAATACATACGAGACCTATGACAAGTTTTCTTTCAGGGTATTAAGCAACATCGAGCAAATCTCCTTGAAAACAAAAGCCCTAATACACACTGAAATGAAAAGAAGGTTACTAGTGAAGAAGGGAAAGGCCTCCTTCCACTGTCCCCAGTGACAGGCATCGGGACGAAGGACAGGTGTGACAAGCAGACAGGAGAACTCGCACGAGGAGGCCGTTCCCCACAGGCCCACCTCCGAGCTCGCCGGATGGGAGTCTTCCCCAGGCACACCCTCGGCAGCGAGCCTGCTAGAAACCTGGAAGGAGGAGAACGGCGGAAAGCGGCTCCGTCTCAATCCCTGCCGTCAGGGCCTTGGAGCGGTGGCGCCAGTGACGCCGACCACGTTTTCCAACTGCTGAATTAGAGTACGAGTTCCCACGACACAGCCAGCACCCGAGAGCCATGGGCCACACCCACCATCCACACCGCCACACCCCAATACTCGGCACCAAGAGAAGCACATGTTCATTTCAAGTAAGGCAGATCAACTATTTGGGGTTGGGGCTGAAATACCTGGAGTGTCTGACCAAGGAGTGATCTGTGCCAAGGAAGAAAATCCTTTGGCCGAGGGCTCCCAGGGCAGTAACAGTAGAAGCACAGCTCACTGACTCGAGCCGGGGCCGCAGAGACCAGCGGGGCAGTGGGTCATGCGGCCAGGCTGCCGCGTGACTCGGGAGGGTCCTGACGGGAAGCAGTGGATTAGGGCGCGGCAGGGCGGCTGGGGAACGGGGCGTGGCCTATTCACATGTGCACAGCAGTTCCCAGACCCCTCACGGGGACATCTCAGGAGGACTCCAGTAGGCTTCCGACGGGACGGCCCAGACCGGGCCTCAGCCCGAGGAGCGGGCGATAGGAAAAGGGCAGGTGGCACCGAGCTCTCGGGCGCTGCGGTCTCCCGTGCACGGTGGCCGCCCTCGCGCTGCGGGCTGCACTCCTGCCCCGACTTCTCCCTGGTCCCAGCGGGCTCTGCACAGCACGCTCTTCCCCACCTTTAATAAAGGTAAAACCTTGCTACCCTTTGCCCTTGTCTTGACCAATTCTTTGCTCAGGACAGAAAGAACCCAGGAACCACCATTAAAAGGGGACCGTAGCACCCCAAACCTGGTCACAAGATGCCTTGGTGAAATAGAGGCCAAGTCACCTCCTCCACGGCTTGCTGTGGCCCTCGCCTTTCCCGCCCAAGGGCAGCTGCTGCCCTGGCATCGCCAAGAGTCCGGCCGCAGGCATCCGGTGCCCCTGCCGGCTCGTGCAGGAATGTGCACTGGCCCGCCTGGCCTGTGGGTCCATCTGCGTGAGGTACTCACGCATGGCGTAGCTTTGCCTCCCTGTGACAAAAACGGACCTGAGAGCAGAAGCTGAGGGCCTTCTCCCAACCCGGAAGAGAAACAGGGAAGGGAAGCCCAGCCCTGCACCCTCAGAGCAGTGGAAACCTTTAGTTTATCAAAGCATCTGTTATTCCTGACAATGTCACGGACTGAACAGAGACCACTTCCTAAAGCAAGGAGCTCACGAGCTCACACTCAGAAACAGATTGATGGCCTTGAACGCCTAAATGAGAAGAGAAAGAGAAACTTCTGGAGGAGCTGAAGTCCCATACAGTGACAGTTCTAACGACAGTGGCCTCCAAGGACGCAGCCTCAAGATGGCCCTTTATGGCTTCTACACAGACACAGCTGCCGAGGTTCAGCAGCCCCCAGGTGAAAAGGGACGGGGAAGAAAAATCAGGAACTGCTTCTCTGGAACCAGGTGTGCACGACACACCGGGGTGACCCTGACTGATAAGATGTAACTATCCGAGGCAGGCTGTGCCTGATAGCAGGCCACAGCTGAGGTTCCCAGGGCCACACGGCTGAGCCACAGGGCAGCCTCAGACCTGGGAATCCACTGGGCCTTGCCGAGCGGCCTGTGCAAAGTTAGTTCCTTCCCTGAACTTCGCAAGAATTGAGAACGGCTGTGTAGTCCGGAGGCTCACACACGACATTCCCGGCTCCTTCCCAGTGTTAGTGGGGGTCGGGGGAAGGCAGCCGGATCACCCTGATCGGCGCTGCCCTTGCGCTGTTTGGGAATGCGTCCCACAGATGACTGCCTCGGCTCCCCAGCTGGACATCCGGAAGGATCACAGGCTTGGGGCTAACATCTGCGCTCGCTAGGAGAGGAAACAGGCCCTGGGGGTGACTTGACGGGCCTGGGCTGCCCTGGCAGATGAGGGGGCTGGGCCTCGAAGCCCTGGCCTCCTGCCACCCCCCAGGCGGTTACCACCATCCCTCGGAGGGCGCCGCCCTCTGCTCCTCTGACTCATCGGGCAGCCCGCCTCGCCTGGCAACTTCCCAGGGCTGTGCCAGCGGCCGGCAGCCAGACCCTGCGGGCTGACTCACCCAGGCTTTTAAAGGGAAGGACTGCAAGCCCCATGGCGAGGGCTTCCTCCTCGGGAGCACTTTACTGCTCCTGAGAGCCCTGACCGTCCGCCGACACCGCGTTTCTGCTGGCCTTCACTCGGGTTCTCCAGGCCCAAGAATGGCCGCCTTGAAAGCCACAGGTCAAAGAAGGGCACTGCGGTGCTGGGTCTTAGCGGCTGTCTTAAAATACAGTCTGCTGCACGGTGGTCCGTCAGTCTGCAAAGGGCTTCCCCACCACGAGGACGGGTCAGCCGGACCAGGGTGCTTCGATTTAACACACGCACCTCCCCGAGCTGGTACTGGCTCTGTTGTGTGCGTGCATGTGTGTGTGCATCCCCACACAGGAAGGAATACAGAGCATACAGATTTGGATAGGAACCTGGATACACATGTTCAGAACGTTCTTTGGAAGTGATAGATATTTAACTTCAAAACTATCTATTACCAATTTTAATTCTAATGTCCGACAACTTTATAAACCCATTCCACACTCATCCATTTCCCAACATGAAAATGTGTCCCAACAAACTGTTCAACATTCCTTCTCCCCGTTCTTGACTCTGAACACACAAATAAAGCCCACGGCTATGCGTTTGGTTGTTCACATGATGCAAGGTGATTGTATCAGACAAAGACACTTCCTATGGGTGGAACAATGGCCCCCCAAAGCTGTGCTGCATTCCTAACCCCGGCACCTCCCAAGCTGGCCTGACTGGAGACAGGGTCGCATTCCGTCGAGGTCCTTAGAGTGGGCCCTAATCCATCGTTCCCGGGGTCCTGAGGAAAAAGGGGGGAATCTGGGCTCTGGCAGACGCACACATAGGGTTGCTGAGAGCCACCGGAAGCCGCGGGAGGCACGGAAGGACCCTGCCCAGCGCTCCGGAAGGAACACCCTAACCCCAGGCCTCTAACGTCCCTGCCATGAGAGGACAGGCTCACTGTTCAAGCCAGGCGGTGTGCACAGCTCTGCTACGGCAGCCCGAGGAAACCAACAAAAGCGCAATCAGCACACGCAAGACTCATCCACTGAACAGCTGCTCCGGCCGAGGCAGGGAGACAGACTCGGAAGGAGCTGCCCCTGCTCTCCGGGACTGTCTGTGCCCGAGTGGGTGGCGCACGGGAACTCTGCAGAGACGCAGTCTGTCCGCATGCGCGGGTGCTCTTGGCAGCAGGCGGCTGGGTGCCGGGCAGGAAAGGCGGGCTGGAGCTTGGAGCTCTGGAGGAGAAGAGCGGTCAAGGGCCGAGCAGCCAGGGAGGTGAGGGCAAGGCTTTCGCTGAACCTCACGGGCTGGAGAGGCCTTGGGTGAGAGGGAGACGGCTGAGGAGACACTGTGGGCCTGCTGGGGGCCTGGTGGGGCTCGGAGGGAGGAGCACCCTGCGTTTGGGAGACACAGGGAACCTCTTCGGTGGGGACAGACTGAAGGACAAGCCAGTGGCGATATGACTGGGCTGGTTTTAGATGAGCTGGGACAGGGCAGACAAGGTCATCCGCGAGGCCTGGCTATCAGGATCCGAACCCAGACCAGTGGCACCTCGTGGGAACACAACCCCAGCAGCCATGGCCCGGGGTTTATTTGACTGTCACAACTGGGATGTCGCCACCCTCTTGAACCCTGTGTCTCCCCTTCCGTTGCACGTGATGGGGCCGAGGCCTGGGGCTGACTCCCGGGCAGGCTGTGTGAGGAGGGTTCAGATTCTGGAGGAAAGACGGGGAGCAAGGCAGAGGGGCTCCCAGGGGCGGGGCGCTCAGACTCCCAGAGACGGCAGAAGTGGGGCACAGGCCCCGGCTCCCCCTTCCAGACTCCCAGCAGTGCTGGGGACCCACACACACAGGACACCTGACGGTGGGACGTAAGCTGAGACCCCGCTTCTCGGGGGGACTGGGAAGTGGGAGGGGCCCGCTGGGGAGGTCCTCGGCGGCACGCGCTGTGCGGGAACACGCAGACTCGCACTCACATGGCCCGCACAGAGCCACGCTGCTGCCTGGAGCTTTGGAGAATCTGTTCACAGAAACGACTCGGATGTCACACTCTTCAGGGCTGACACCACCAGGACCCTGGTTCGTAAAAGCAGCGCGGAGAGGAGGCCCAGGGAGGAGACGAGGCCCGGGGAGGAGGCCAGGCCCGGGAGGAGGCGAGGCCCGGGAGGACACAAAGCTGAGCACCTTCCCGGCGAGGCCAGGCCGGGCCCGGGCCCCCGCAGCACGGGCTCTCTGCAGTCGGGAGTGTGCAGAAGGGGAGGTGGGCGAGGCTGCGTGGAGGGGCAGAGAGCGGCTCAGGTCTATGGAGGAGGCGGAGTAACAGCAGAAAGGTGCAGAAGGCACCGCCGGGAGGAAGGCCGGGAAGGCGGGGAATGACTGCAGGAGGGACAGGGAGGGGGCGAACGTCAGGCCCCTGGGTTTGAGCCTCCTGAGCCCGGGCGGAGACCTGGTGTCCGGTCCCCACCGCGCTAACGCGGCCCGCAGGTGCTCTTGGCACGGCGCCTGCGCCTCTCCCTGTGGCGGCCTCAGCCTGCTGGGGAGGTGGGCAGCTCAGCGTCGGGCGGCTGGCTCCTGGGAGCTGCAGAAAGCGGACCCAGGCACCCTAGGCCTCCTGAGGAGCAAGGACTGGAGGGGAGCGGGGCCTGGCACCCAGCTTCTGGGGAAGAAGCTCCCAAACCCGCGCCCTGACAGCACGACTCCCCACAAGCCGCGGGCCGTGCCGTAGCTGCCTCCGGGCGCACCTGCACCCAGAGGACCTCTTCTCCTCTCCAGTGACTGGAGAATGGGGATGGGAGGACGTCCGGCAGGCGGAATCACCCCGTCTCACCAGGCGCCCCACAGCGGCCCAGAATCCTAAGCAGCTTCCTGGCAAAGTCAGAAACTGAGGCCCGGCCCGCCCTCGGCCCGCAGCCGCTCTCATGGCCCTGGGGCCCCTCCCTGAAGCCGCGCTCCATTAGGGGCCAGTCAAGACTTTTGAGGTTCCACTTCTGGATCCCCTGCCGCCGCCCGTGTCGGGGGACCGAAGGCGTCTGACTGGGAAGGCCGTGCGGAATTTCTGGCACCCCGCAAGTCTGTGGGCCCCAGGGAGGGGCAAGCGCTTCGGAGCCACATCAGAAGCGTCCCCAGCCGAGCACCCTTGCCGGCAGGTGGACTCCCGGTTAACTCCCTGTGACTCACGGCCAGGACCTGGGCAGGACACGGTGACCGGGTCACTCAGAGCAGTCTCTCGGTTACCACCAGAGCCTTCAAGTCCTGCCACCACCCAGGATCTCAGGCCCAGGGAAACAGCCACCCCACCCGCCTCCTCTCTACCCCAGTTCTTCCAGGGTGAGTCACAGACATCAGGCCGTCCGCCCTGGACACGGGGCATTGGGGCGCAGTCGCCACCCCGGAGGCTCTTGCCAAGTTCCCGGGAGCCGGGGTGCACTGGGGCACGCTGGGTAGGATGTCTGCGGATGGG
The DNA here is from genome assembly GCA_004363535.1 of Dasyprocta punctata. NCBI lineage: Eukaryota > Metazoa > Chordata > Mammalia > Rodentia > Dasyproctidae > Dasyprocta > Dasyprocta punctata. The sequence goes on from RJWM01011043.1 coordinate 49,310, forward strand.
GCGCTGTGAGGACTTTGGCCCCCCGCGATGCCACTTCTGCCTGGTTACACGTGAGGGCTCCGTGCAGAGCATGCTGACTCAGAGGACGCTCCTGCTGCTTCCGCGAGCCAGAAAGCACTGTCGGAACAAACGGGCAAACTGGCGCGCGACGCGGTGATCGCAGCTAAGCACACGGCCTCCCACTTTCCAATGCTCCGCTCTTCGAGGGGTGACGGCCCCACTGCGTCCTCCACCAGCCCAGGGTCTGGACAGCTCCGAGGCCTGTGTCCTGCCACCCACGCCAACGTGGGCCTCTCCTCCAAAGGTGACTTACTCTGCGCGGCCCGCGTGCCCAGAGCCAGCCACACGACAGGGGCGGCGGGGAGGGCGCCCCCGTCACAGGGCCAGCAGCGGAGCCCATGCTGCCGCTGCTCTGTGGTTATGAGCTTTGCCCCCACAGCTTTTCTCTGGTGAATATTCAATGCCACAGAGAAACAGTTCGATTATATCGCAAAGTAACATAATCATATGAAAGACAGTGGACATTTATTCAGTAATATTCACTATATGGTTCATACCCAAAATTGTGTAATTTTTGCACTGTGCTTTTTGTTATAATCTTTTCTGCCTGCGAGATCTATCCAAGGCTCACTCACTACATTTCCTGTTAAGTCTCTTCAGTGTCTTTTCTGTAACGGATTGTCATCTTTTCTCAAAGAGCATGGGCTTCGTGGAGGGGTTCAGGCCAACGGTTTTGGCAGAATGTCCCAAGTTTGGGGTTCTCCTGCTCTTGCTGGGAATTCAGCTGGGTCAGTGCCCCGTTGACGGTGCGCACTCATGAACTGAGTCGCCTTGTGGGCAGGTGACAGCTGGCTGGGCCATCAGTGACACCGGCTGAGTCAGCTGCTCGCAAGGTCGCCTGCCAGGCTACCCCACCCAGAGGCCCACCGTCCCTTCCAAATCAGTGTGACACCTGCTGATGACACCTGGAGACAGGCGACTACCCCAGGCCACTGCCATCTCTCACCTCCTGGTTCCGCACCCAGGCAGGGGCTGGCCGGGGGTTCAGGGCGCAGACTTTATAGATTGACGAGCCAGGTTCTGCAGGAAACCTTCGCTTTCCCCTCCCTCCCTCGCTGATTATCACCATGGCTGCAGATTTTATTATTATCAATATTTATTATTTGTTCAGTGTACCATAACCCATTAAAAGCTATCCATCCCTTATCTAAATGTGTGGGGCCAGAAGGGTCTCAGATTTGGGAGTTTTTTTGAAAAAGCATGAGCTTTTCTAGTTGAGCATCCCTAATCCAAAAATTCAAAGTCCAAAATACTCCAAAATCTAAAGCATTTTGAGTGCCAAGGTGATGTTCGAAAAGTCTTGGATTCTGGAGCATTTTGGATTTAGGATTTTTCAATTAGGGGTGTTCAGCCTATGCTGTCCTTACTCTTTCTTGGGGGGCAGTGTTGAAACAGAGTCTTGTTAATGTAATTCAGGCTGCCTTCAAACTTGTGGTGCACTTCCTGCCTCAGCCTCCTGAGTGCTGGGATTATAGGCGGGCGCCTCCACGCCTGGCTCTCACGATTCTTTTTGATGCTCCTGTTTTTCCAGCGCTGACTCCTGGGTCCTCGGCCCTGACCTCACTGGTCCCCACACATAGCCTGATGGGAGGTGTCCCAGGCCGAGCTGTGTGCTCCCCACTTCAGCAGGCTGCGTCCTCTCATTTCAGGCAGACAGCCCTCACCTCCTCTCACATTTTGGGGTGACATCCTCGCCTACTTTCCCCTACTCCCATCCTCTGGCTTCCACCATGGCATGAGACGCTGGCTCTCTGCCTTTGGTAAGAAGCGGGTAGCAGAGGGCGGGGTGGAAGGAGGAGGACAGAGACTGCGGTGCGCTGGGGACACGGTCACCCCGACCGGCCGACGGCAGCTCCTCCTTACGAACGTCACGTCACTATGTTACTGTTTTACACTCACATAGACACAGGCACGGGAAAAGCCCACCTGGCCCCTGCACTGCTGTCCCCGCCTCTCACCTGTCCACCCCATCATCCCTCACTGCTGCTCAAACTCTGCAAATGCACGCCGCGCTTTTGCTCATGTCCTTTCCGGTCCCACCCGTGTGCCCGTTCCCAGGGCGGCAGTGAGTTCAGTCCACCGCTCCAGGGCCTCCCGTCCTCTCGGAGCCTGGAATTCAGGGGTGCCTCTGCACTTGGCCCCGGCCCAGCTGCCGCTCGACCCCTCCTCTGTGTTCCCAGAACCCTCTTATGCTGCTGGTCTGAACACTGGCCTAACACTGCTCACCTAGAAAGCACGAGTCCTTCTATGGCAAGAACAAGGTCACGCTCATCTCTGTGGCCCTGGCATCCGCACAGAGCTGGCACACAGGTTTGTTTGCTGAGCTCCTAGCTCCAGCCAAGAAAGTGTCCTTCACACACACCAGGGCACCTCATTGCCTGCCCAGCTTCCAGTGGCCACGCCCAGCACTGAGGGACCTCACAGAGGGTCCTCTGACTCGGCCACACCGGGCTGCTTCAGCCACAGCCCCTGTCACCAAGGCCATCGTCCCCGAGGCGGCACAGAGCCAGGGTTCACCCAGGAGTGGAGCAGGGGCCTGAGCTCAGCTGGCCCAGCACGCAAAGGTTTGACCTCTGGGGGACGGACAGAGGTCGGGAGCGCTGCTCCTCTGGGCTGCCGGCGGGGGACACGGGGAGCGGGTTAGAGAGGACACCAGCACGGCCTCACCTGCTCTGTCCTCATGGCCGCCTTTTCCACTTGCTCAGGGGCCGGGCTCTCGGGAGGCACAGTGAGCCGTAGTCTGCAGACATTTGCCTAAAGGAGGAGGAGAGGAGAGGCCGATCAGGAAGCGGCGAAGAGCCAGGCACCCTGGGCTCCTCAGAGCCGGCCCCCCCCGCCGGGCCATGGGGCCACCAGTCCCATCACGCAGGTGACCAGGAGGGTGAGACCACCAACACCTGCTGCTCAGAACAAAGAAATCACTGGGCAACTTCAGCGACTCCAAGCATCATCAGATGGCTCGGGGTCTCCAGCAACGCAGACAGAATCATCCCATTTCACAGGTGCCAAAACAGACCTGGTGACTCTAAGGCACAACGTTCCAGGCGCCTGGGGGAGGAGGGTGCCTTCCCCTTGGCTCCGCATTTAACTCTTCCACGACAACCTGTGGTGTTCAATCACAGCTTCTTCTCACGGCACGCTCACAACAGCATTGCTCATGGCATCCAAGAGGTAGAAGCCTCATTGTCAGACGGATGGACGGATGGATGACCAGACGTGGTGCAGACTTACACACGGCGGAAGAAAGCAAATTCTGATACACGCTGCATACACTAGACACACAAGGACACACACTGCACGATCCCGCCTATCTGAGGCACGTAGAGGAGTCGAAGTTATGAACCAAAAGTGGAATGGTGCGTGGGGTGCGAGTTGCATCTGGCTGGGTGTGGGGCGTCAGGGTGAGAGGTGAAGGAGTTGTGGGACGGGCAGGTGGGGATCTTTGCACACATGGTAAACGCACGGAATGCCACTTGGCGGGTACACTTCAAAATGGCCAAAGTTTTGAGTATCCTACAATCTAAAAAAGGAGACAAAAACCAAAATCAAAGCTACCAATGTTTTCTCAATACAGACTAGAAGTAAGGCAGCTGAGAAGGTACAGAAGACTAAGAACATAACAACTGCAAACTGACAAAGCATCTGACTTCCTCATGGCTACATCACAACAGTTATTTGTCCACAATCCTTTCTCAGGTCCTTGTGTCAGCTCATTACAGGTCGTCAAGGAAGTTCACTGAAATACTGGAATAAAGGATGCTAAGTGATTTATAAAAGTCCAGGGCTGGGGATGCAGCTCACTGCTTTCCCAGGGTTCGCAAGGCCCTGGGTTCGAGCCCCAGGACAGCACACACACTCACAGCAGTCTACATTGTACTACTTCTCTTAAAATAGAAAAGCCGTGACTATACCTTGTGTGATTTGTCAATATTCCATTGAGCAAAGGGGGCTCTGAGCCAAAAGACCTCCCTGCCCGGTAGGGCAGAAAACAGACTCCCCTCTGTGGTACGAAGGGCGGGGCGACAACACCAGCTGAGCTCGAGTCCAGCACTCGCTGCACGCCGGGCACTCGTCTTGTCCCCACGGTGACCCGGGGAGCGGGGACTCTGCCAGCCCTGCTTTGCCGTGGGGGACACTGATTCTCTGGGGGCCTGTGCGAAGGAAGTGGCAGCACCGCGACACAAACCCGGGTACTTAGCCTCCACTACTCAGTGAAATGCCACAGGGCGGTGGTGGAGGACGAGGGCACCGTGGTCACTGAAAGCCACAGGGACTCGCGGGAACGCCACTGCCCCCTTCATGGGTCAAACTGTGCCGCCGACAATTTGCTCGCTAAACTCCAACCCGTTTCTCATAATAGGACCCTGTTAGACATGGGTCTGTCCAGAGGTAATCAAGTGAAGCTGAGGTCACAGAGGTGGCTCTAAAACTGGTGACGGGTGTCGTGAGGAAAGTGGGAGAAGACTGGGACACAGACGCCATGTCGGGGGACAACCTCGTGAACGTGAGCACCGTCATCTGCCAGCCAGGAGCAGCCTGCATGGCCGCGTCCTCACAGCCCGGTTCTGAAGGAACCACGGCTACCTGCCGACACCTTGGACTTGGACTGCCGGCCTCCGGAACTGCCAGACGAGAACGTGTACTGTTGAAGCCAGGAGTATGGCGCTTTTTATGGTGTCTCTAGCAAAGTAACTCTCCTTCCCTCCTTAGCCCGGCCCCGCCTGGGCAGTGGGGACACAGACCCACACTGGCTGACAGGTGACCTCTGAGCGGCACCCCCTGCCCATGTGTGAAGGCCCCCACACCCCACCGCGTCCCTGATGGACAGACACCCAGCCCACAAGAATCATATCCAGGAATGGGTGCCTAGCACACACCCAGCCTCCACGCATGTTAGAGATTTTTACTGTCACACAGATGCTATCATCTGCCTATCATCCTACGTGCTCCAAAGTGAGGCAGCTGTATTTGCCTTGATGGCCCTGCTTCCCATGAAAATGAACAATTTAGTCAATGGATCTAGGATATGAGATCTCGAAGTGATGCCTTTTGATTGGCTGATTGCCTTAGCCACGTGATCCCCAAATGCCATCTGACTGGCTGATTACTCTAGCCAAGTGAACCCAAAGGACTTTTGGACTGGCTGCTTACCTAGTCAATAATTCCTAAGGGCCATAATTTTCAGAAAGGAGACCACGGGAGTTGAATCACCAAGACATGAGATGGCCCCTGTCTCTGACTGAGCCCACTCTTCCCCTGCTGGCCCTGAGTATGGTTTTCCTCAACTCTCCCCGCTTGGTGCTCTCACCCTGAGCTCTGGGCACCCCAGAGCAGAGACACCCCAAAGATAAGCACAATGCGTAAAATGAAACTTCTGACTTCAAAGCCCTGTGGCAGGTGTGTAGGGGCTCGAGGCCCCACCCTGCGGCCTGTCTTCCTGGGCGCTCACGCTTGTCCGCGGAGGTGCTTTGATGGGAACATTAAAGAACGCCGTCATCATTTCCTAAATGCCACCCACAGCCAACTGGCGATTTAAACCCAGCTTGGAAGAGGATCACACACGCCCCTTCCGAGCAAGATGACCAAGGCACTGCCATAGACAAAACAGGAAGCTGCAGCACAGAATGACAAAAACAGCCTCACTATGCCGGGCATTTAGCTCAGTGGCTCAAGCGGCTGCCTGGCAGGTGCAAAGTTGTAAGTTCGATCCCCAGTACAAAAAAAAAAAAAAAAAAAAAAAACCTCATTCTTTTTCAAATGCACCCTAATAATTTGTGTAGACTTGAAGAAAAAAATATACTTAAGGAAACCCAACCAAGTGTTGAAGCTGTTTATCTCTGAGAACTGGTATTTCTCTGGTATTTATAATGATTGCTTTTAAAGTTAACATGTGTAGTCAGAGAATAATAAAGATTGGAAGAGAACGTTAGAGACGGCCAGAGACCGAGCCTTCCTGAACCCACAGGACAGTTTCAGGAGCAGCAGACAGAGCAGTGGGGGTCCAGAGAGAACTCTGAACTGCGAACAGAAACACCAAGGGAAATGGCTCTGGCCACGCCTGCAGGGCTGACCCGGCTCGGAGCCCACCCTGCGCTCGGCCCCTGCAGCAGCTCCTGTGGGAAAGTCCCTCGGCGAGCTCACCGGCAGGGGTCCTCTCTGAGTATCCATGGTGCTGGTCACCACGGTTTCCTGAAACTCAGGCCCACAGATCACAGAGCTGCCCCGCAGTGTACGGACCTCGAGGCGGGGATGCCCACAGCAGCGGTCTCCGCCCTGAGCTCTGAGCTGTGCAGAGAATTACATCTTGCTTACCCCGAACACCACCCCTGCTATTGGCCCATCCAGGAAACCTTCGGGCTCTGGGCACCAGCGCACTTCAGTGGACCGAAGCAGGAAGCTGCACACAGCGTATCTCACATCCAGTGCTGGGCACTCAACCACTCGTGTGTGACACAGAACCAGCTGTGCCCATGAGAGCTCCCACTCCAGAATCACCCTCCCACAAGGCGATCAGGAGCACGCAGCTGACCCCACAGGAGGTCCTGGGAAGTCAAGCAGCCTCGTGTTTGGAGCAGGTGGAATTCTCCCTCCTGAGTTCAGTTCGGTCCTGACACCTACTGGCTATGAGGTCTTTGGAAAGCTATGTAATCATCCGTGCTTTGGTTACCTTCACTGTAAAATGGAGCTAACAACACTGTAGCCTCTAAGCACTGCCGTGAGGGTTAAGTCAGCTAACGTTTCCAGCACACACGAAGGCCTCTGCCAGTGTTCTTCATTACTGTGGGGCTACAGGAAGGAGAACCTGCGCCTTCACTTGAGGTGAGAACGTACGGGAAGGAAGGTGCCTAGAAACGACACTTGAGCTGGGTATAGAAGGACTTTCCAAGTCCGCGAGGCTTAGAGAGTTCACCAGCATGACAGCAGCTACCATCACACAAGCCTCCCAGCAGGCCAAAGGCTTCAGCAGACGATGATGGGCCTGCCCCTGGGCGGGAGGAGGGAGGCGAGTGGAGAGCTAAGCCCGGGCCAAACCCTCACCATCGGCGAGTGTCGCCTGGAGCAGAAGCACAGACTGTGGTGGGAGACAAGGAGGACCCACTCGGATCCTTGGAGGGAGAGGCTTGCACTCAGCGCTGAGCTCGTTTCAGTGAATCGGCTGGCAGCTTCGAGTCCCACCTGTTTTCTCTGCACCTCAAAATGGGCAGAAGGGAGAGCACAGCCGGAGAGGCCAGGCTGCTCTGTGCCTTCTGGCTGTCACGGCCCATAGAGTCTTCATCGTAGTATTCAGAGGTTGCTCAGTGAATGTCTATTGGGTTTTTGTTTGGTTTTCTGAGTTTTTTTTAAATTAAAACAAAGGAGACTATATCTAAAACCCCTGGGAGATTTTTCCACTTTCTTCAAATCAGCCCCCAGGGAGGGACAGCGAGGGAGGAGCAGACAGCATTCAGGCCTCCGCCACAGGACGGCACAACCAAGCTTTTGTCTGCTGCTCAGAGCCCCTGGGGAGCGCCGGGGGTCCTCTGGGGCCCGCTTCTGACCCTCACCTGGGGGTACTCTGGATCCAGGCACATCCTGCGCTCAGCCGCTGGCCCTTAGGCTCAAGCCAAGAAAAAGATCATCTCACCTAAGAAGGGGTTTGCTTATCAACTTACAGAGATGAATTTCCCTAAGGAAATTAGCCACGGGCATTTGCATTTCTCCCTGGCCTGCTGCACTGGGCGCTGCCCCAGCCCAGCTTCCCGAAGGACAGAGGGCGTGGCCTCTGGGGGCACAGGGGAGGGGATTCACGCTGCTGGGCACAAGCATCCAACCTCCGGAGCCTGCAGGCCAGGCTGTGGGGACCAGAACTGCCCACCCGCATCAGCCCCACACGCCTGCTGTGGCCCTGAGCTTGCAGCCTGATTATCTGCATCACAGTGAGGCCATCGTTGGCAGTAGAGGCCAGATAGGAAATGTCCCGAAAACCGTGCTGAGCTTAGAGACACCTAAAGCAGGCCGGGGGCATGCCCGGGGAGTGGCTGGCCTCCCGCTCCACCTGCTTGGACACTTCCAGGTGAACAGCGTCTGGACCCTCTCTTTCTCGTGTCAGGGCTGCTACCTCGGACGAAACTCGGCAGTAGGAGGAGCGACCTCTCCTCCCTGCTCTGTCTGGCTTACTTCTGTGCTGGGCACACAATGTGCCTGAAATGCCAAAGTCCAGGGGAAACCACAGGTCGGTGCCGGCGCACAAAGCCACCAGTGTGTCCCGCAGAGCTCTGACTCTCGGCCCTGCCCCCTCCAACACCTTCCCCTCCCTCCTACAAGGCCCAGGGGACCTTTCTGAGCACGGATCCAAGAATGTCCGTCTCTCCAAGAAAGCTGTCAGGGGGGAGCGACGCCGACGAAGTGTCCCTATCCTCGGCTGTGCCCACCAGGGAAAGCTTCCTAAAACTCCGGATGTTATTCCCTGACCTCACGGGTCCCCACCAGGCTGAGCCGGAGCGGAGCCTGGACACAGCTGTTCCAAGCTTCCTGATTCCATGCAAAAACGAAGAAATGAGACTCTGACCGTGCAACAGGATGAGGCGACCAGGACAGCTGGAGGCCTTCCAGAACGACGGCCGCCTCACCTGGCCAGCACTCCCACGGCTGTCGCCTGTTTCCTGCCCCGACACAGCAGAGGTGCCGGGCTGGCTTCGCCCCAGGCTGCAGACCTGATGGTCCTGCTTGCCAGTGGGACGTTCACCGTGGCTTCGTCAGGACCCTGACGAGAACCCTCTACTTGGGCACCTGTCGCACAGGGCGCTCTTCGCATGTGAGGAGCAGCAGGAAGGAGGACTCGGGACCGGCTTCCGAGGGCAGCGCTCGCACAGGAGCGGGGCGGGGAGAAGGGCAGAGGGTGAGGTCAGCACGGGCACCTGGGCAACGCCCTGTGGAGCCTCTGGGAACCTGTGCGTCGGGTGCAGGACTCAGAGTCCCAAACTGCAGAGTCTGGACTCTCCCGGGAGCCTCAGGAGGCTCCAGCAGCAGAGGAGCCGGGAGCTGGGTGTGCAGGAAACTCCCTGTGGCCGTAAGAAATGGGTGTGCATCAGCAGAGTGGCACACTTAGGAGCCAGCACGCACCCCTCCCTGTGACTGCGGGGGTCACCGAGCCCCCGTGCATGGATTCCGTCTGCAGGGACGGACGGGACAGGATCACCTGCCTGGCTATCGGACAGCGATGGGACATCAGGGAGGGCGGCCGCCAGGCCCACTGCGCCGTTAGCCGGGGAGGCCAGCAGAGCTCCGTCCTGCCGCCTCGCGGGGTTTCTCGGTTTGGTTTTTCCTGAGGGGCCGTGACACCAGCACCAGCAGCCACCAGTCCCCTGCTGCTCCAGAGACCAGTGCCGGCCAGCACCCCGCCAGGCCTGGAGCTTGACCCCACCCTCGAGGAATGACTTAGACAAAGGGACAGGTGCCCTGGACCCCAAGTGCACAGCCCGGCCACATGGCTGCCTTTCACTCCCAAGCCTCACGCAGCAATTAACTTCTGTGTACACAATTCCTTTCAAACTCATGCTATAATGTCAATATTTTTAAAAATGCCCCCTCCACTCCCCAAGGTCATCATTCTGGCTTGGTTATTCCCTAAACAATGTATCTCCCTGCTGTTGCCATAGATAAAACTATTTTTAGTGCACAACTGGTTTGAAGGCAGGGCTTTTTATTTTTTTAGTTTCACAGTCCCGCTGGTAGGCATCCATAAATGCCTCTCCAAGTTTTGTTTATGGGCTAAGAGAAAAGACTCTGCCCACCTGTTCTCTCTTCCCCCGTGCGAGATGACTGGGGATAAGAAGGAAGTACAGTTGCAGGTGGTACCACTGGGCAGAAGATAACGGGCACAGTCTGGCTGGCCGCGCTGCCCTCAGCCGCTGACTCAGAGAACTAGGGCTCAGGGTCACCCGCCACCGCCAGCACTGGGTGGCTTGGATGCCTGGGCCAGCACGGCCTGCCGTCCCCCACAGCCGTGAACTCGATCAGCCCGGGGATGGGAGAGGAGACTCGTGCTAGCAGCCAGGGTGTCCCGCTCAAGGTCACCAGCTGTCCATCATCGGGGACAGGCGAGGCGATGTGAGGCTTTGTGAAAATGTTGCAACCTCAGGGACGCTTTCCGCCATTATCTGTTCAGCCTGCAATTTCATTTTCAAGACATTCTGTTCCTTTTTTTCTAAAAAAAAAAAATGTGTCTTGTCCCAAAGCAGATCCATGGTATCACTGTCACATATCCCACATCAAATAAGCGTTTGGATAAACGGTAGTTTCTCCATGCCACGTCCAGGATCGCCAGCTGCCCTGCGACTTGTGCTCCCCTTGCTGTGAGTACCGGAAAAAGAACCTTTCACGTCACAGCTAAAGAACACCCTGCCCCACTGCGACAGTCACGGCATGGTAGGGTGGCGGGGTGTGACAACATCTGCCTCCACAGTTGGGTGGAACCGGTGTCCACCCTTGACACAGTCGGAGATCCATGAACGCTCAGTAAGTCAGTTAATCACCCAGCGAATCACACTGCCATCACACGGCCCCTCACACACGCAGAGCACTTGGGACACGTGGAAACCCCGGGGTGAGTCGGGCGAGCCCTAGTCCTGCAGACGCCCTCTCTACGGAGGGCAGCAGTGTGCCCAGGCCGCCGAGTCCTCCAGTCCAGGGCACTTGTGCAGTCGTCCTCAAAGCCAAAGCAATCTCAACAGTGCCACAATGTACCAGATACCAAAGCACTTGGCACTAAAGAAACGCTCAAAAGCAAATATTTGAGGTGGGGGGGACTTCAAAATATTACGAGGTAGAGTAGTCACAGTACCACCCGGCCGCCCCAGCCATCCCCGGACCTGCTCTCAGAGCGAACTTTCCAGTGACTTTCTTCGTTCTCAACCGAAACTTCGCTCCAAACCAGCCAAGATTTACAGGGAAAGGAAGGGAAATACCCACACGGGGGTGAGGAGAGCCCTGTGGCTGCAAACCCACCTGGACCCAAAGTGAGTCCCGCTCTGTGGAAGAGGTGGGAAGAGAGGAACGCGGCGGGGTGCCAAAGCCCTCTCAAGCTCCCCACGGCTGGTGAAGTGAACGACTGGACAACTTCAGCCACAAGTGTCTGGTGCACGCACACACACACACACACATACACATACATGCCCTATCACCTGGCCCACACCCAAGAGCAACACACACCTTTCTTCCACAGCTAAAGACAGCGTACAAGGGGACCACTGTCACTCGGCTGAAGTGTGTCAGGGCAAATGAGCAGGGGCGTAAGACCAGCAAGCGGACAGGAGTCCCTCAGTGGGGTTGGGTTTGGAGTTAACCACAGGCTCAGCTAAACCCAGAGGGGACTCAGACCGGGCAGCCTGGGTCACAGTGAAGAGCTGCCACACGGGAAGCGCTGAACACCACACAGAAGAACTCCAGCCAGCGCCGGGCCCCTAGCAGTGGGATGTGCCAGCCGCACCCTGCACGCACCTGCCGCTCCTGCGCAGCCCACCTGGAGACGCAGAGGACCAGCTCCCGCGGGGAGCCCTCCCAGCCAGGAGCCCAGGCTCTCGGGACCGTGGAGTGGTAGTGGCAATGGCGGTGGTGGGCTAAGCCCGGGTCGGGTGGCACAGGTGTGGGTGCCGGGTCGCGGCTGTGGCAGCTCTTCACTGTGACCCAGGCTGCCCGGACCGAGTCCCCTCTGGGTTTAGCCGAACCTGCAGTTAACTGTTTGCAGACAGACGCCATGGTGGGGGCACCCACCCCAGAACCAGCGATGCCCTATGGGGTGACACCCACTGCCTGCTCCTTCCAGTCCAA
>RJWM01011044.1:0-61209 GCA_004363535.1 Dasyprocta punctata
GAATGGTGTCTACTGCAGTGTCATGAGGTGTAAGACGGGAGCATGGAAAAGTACCTCCTGGTGGCTGGGGCTGTAAAACTCACCCCTCTCCCCGGCCAGGGTCAGGCAGCACAGCACCCCACAGCGTCATTCCCCTCGGCCCCGCAGGGCGAACAGTCTTTGGATCTGGACAGCCCAGCGAATTTGCTTGGCTCGGTTTCCGCCCTGCGGTCAGAGCTTCCACGTGGGGAGAGGGCAGGAGGGAGCTGCTTGTGAGGCCGGGGAGAGCACGGGGAGGAGGCTTGGGGTTCCGCTTCGCTCTGGCGGTGGCTCCACTGATAGAGTGTGAGAAATGGGAAGAAGATGGAGCCCCGCGAGGACTGCCAGAGCTGCCAGGCCGGGCTGTGCTGTCAGGTCACACCCTGCCAGGGTATTCCCCTGAGACTCGATGGCCTGCCCGGGGGCCTGCAGCCGGGAGGCGGCTCACTGTGACTTCTCCCTGGCTCCATACTCTGGGAAACTCTTGCTCTCTCTGGCTTTCCTTTGTTTTTACTATTTTTTGGGAGGATTGTCAGGAACCCCCATCCGAGCATTCAAATGGAAAGGCTGTCATTCAAAAAAAAAAAAAAAAAAAAGAAAAGAAAAGAAAGAAAAAAAGCCAGGCACTGGGGTGCACATCTGTAATCCCAGCACTCTGGGAGGCTGAGACAGGAGGATTGCACACTTGAACCCAGCCCAGATAACTTTGTGAAACTCTCAAAATAAAGAATTAAAAACAATGAACTGGAGTCATAGCTCAACATGAAGGCCCTGGGTTCAATCCCCAGTTCTATGGAGGGGAAAGGAAAAGGAGGGGTGGAGAGGAGGAAGGAGGAAAAACAGCCCTTGCTGGGTTGGGCCCCTGCACCAGTTGCCGCTGTGGGCACAAGTCTTCTGATGGCCCAGCGCTCACGCAGGCTGAGCACTCCACCCCCTCTAGGCGCCTGTCCTCTAAGACAGGTGGCGGAGTGTGCTGCCTCACCTCCCTGGGCCTCGTCACTTCTTGTCTGAGGAGGGAAGGCAGAGGCAGTTCCATTCCAGCATTTGGGGGTGCGGCCTTCTCATAGAAAGGTTGGGGAGGACGAAGCTGGGGCTCTGGATCTAGTCTGCCCAGTCCCCGTCAGCCCTGGCATTTCGGCTGTGTGTTCTGAGGCAGTTCACTCGCCCTCTCTGTGCTTGGTTTCCTCTCCTATAAAATGGGGCTGCAGCCCTATCCTGCTTGTAGCATTGTCGGGGGCATGGAGGGAGCTGGGGAAGAGCACGGCGTGGTCCGCGGTGTGGTCGCCGTGCTGTGGAAGGGTCACTGATGCCCTGGAGCCCACACAGCAGGTGGCGGCGCAGTCCGGCAGCCCAGGGCCTCCAGGCCTGCAGGGGGATATTTAGACCCCTGGAGCGGCCGCGTGGAACTGTGGGATGTTGGGGGTGACCTGCAAAGAATCAGACAGGTAGGCGGGCGAATGCCGACCCCACATTTTCTTAGCTGCTGGCTGTGGGCCAGCAGCTTGGCCCTCTCGGCTGTCCCAGCTGATGGAGGACACTGCGCTGTGCCTTCCCCTGAGAGCGCGGACAGCGCGGAGTCACCAGCAGCTCGCCCTCCACTGTGGCCCTTTGAGCAGCTGCAAGGCTCGGGAGGGGCCCGGGAGGGTGGCCCGTGGGCTCTGGCCCTGAGTCACCCTTTTGCATGCGCCTCCCTCTCAGGCAGCGCCTGGCATGTCCTGCCTCCGGGCTGTGGGGCGCAGGCAGGGGTGTCCTGTGCAGGCCCTGGTGCCCCAGGGTGCCTGCCTAGCAGCCCTTCCTCTGAGACCACGCTGAGAAGTTACGCAGGGCTCGTGGCTGCTTCCCACGGGAGAAACGCTCAGAGAGGGCCCGTGACTCCTGGAAGTGCAGTGGACACGGCTGCGGGCTGCTCGCTGCGCCCTGGGTCCCCAGTTCCTCCCGCAGTGCTGCAGCGGTCCCCAGCATCCCGACACCCTCCTTCTCAGGCCTGGCTCTCCCCTCTCCCACCTTACCCCATGTTGGGCGCCTCTCCAGCTCTGTGGCTCTGGGGAAAGCTTGCTGCTAGTGACCCTGAGAAAGGTGGGGAAGGTGGGATGAGTCGTGACCCCGCTAAGGCTGCCTGCAGGCAGAGGGCAGTGGGAGTTGACAGCCAGCAGCCTGTTTTAGGGTCCACTTCAAAGGAACCCAGCTAAGAAAGCAAGCTTTTACTGCTAGCAAGTGGTAGAGCTAGGACCGGACGCCTTGGTAACCCCGGTCCCTGGCCATGCTGTCTTCCTGGAGGTTTCTGGACTCCTTGCTGTGGAGGAAACGACCCTCGTTGGCTGTGGCTGGAGGGCAGTTTCCCAGTGGGTTGAAGTGGGTGGGACTGGAGAGGGCTTGGAGCAGTCAGCAGTGTGGGGAGAGCCGGACCTGAGCAGCAAACCGGGGCTCCAGGCTTGCAGAGTGTGGCCCCAGGGGAAGAACCAACGAGGGACTCCAGTGCACTAGAAATCTAGCGTCTTCACCCACCCCACCCCACCCCCGATCGGGGGAGGAGCCGCAGGAGGAAGCAGAGGGGGTGCTGCCGGCCTCCGGTCCAGGGACAAGGTGTGAGGAGGACGGAGGACAGCGTGTGTCTGACATCGGGGTTCTGTCTGTAAAACTGGGCTGGTGGGCAGGGAGGTGGGCGTTACAAGCATGAAAGCCTCTGTGGCCACAATTGATATTGTGGAGAAATTGGGTGTCCTAAGATGGCAAAAACATCTTTGGGAAAATAAAGAGGGTGTGTGTGTGTGTGTGTGTGTGTGTGTGTGTGTGTAGTATGCGTGTGTTGGGGCGCATGTGTGATGTGTGTGTGCGTATGTGTGTGGCGTGTGTATAGTAAGAGCTGTCGGGTCACTGTCAGGTCTCTTCCTGAGTTCATCTTTTGTTTTGCTTTGTTTCGTTTTGTTTTGGGCTGGGGACTGAACTCAGTACCTACCCCTGGAGCTACATCCTCAGCCCCTTTTTTTAACTTTTTGTTTTGAGACAGTCTCACTAGTCACTCAGTTGCCCAAGCTGGGCTCAAACTTGTGATCCGCCTGCCTCAGCCTTGCAGAGTGTTGGGATTACATGTGCGCACCACCGTTTCTGGCTTTCAGGGGTCATCTTTTTATCTTTCAGAGCTTCCTGTAGTCAGGCCAGGTCCAAGAATCCTCAGGTTTTAGGTAAAAGGGTTTTACAGAGCCTCACCCGAGGCTGATCACCGCCCTTCCTCTTCCCCGTCTCCTGCCAGGGTGGAAGGGTGACCAGACCTCACTTCCGTCCCCTTCCGGTGGTCAGGATCCTGGAGGCAGCAGCTCACAGTGGGCAGAGCTGGGGATGTGACCAGCCGCGCCTGCCGGCCCCGTGCCCTGCGGAGCGTGGGCCTGTGAGTTTCCTGTGCTGCCCCCGCCCTCCACCCAGGGCACCCGCTCCGGAAAGGTGACTTTTCACCCATTCCACTGGTGCCGAGTCGGGAAAGGTGTGACCCAGAGGGGGAGGGGAGGAGCCTGTGGGAAAGCCGAGCCCTGGGGAAGGGCGGGGAGAGCAGCAAGTCCTGAAGTTCGCCCCGACGCCTCCCGCAGAGGGCTGTGTAGGAAACACCCGTGGGTGAGGGGCTCCAGGCCTGCCTCAGGGCACGCCCCAGCCTCCTCCGCTTGTTCCCCTGGCCCAGGTTCTCTGAGTGCCCGGGGACAGGCCCAGGCGTGCGGGGCACAAGCTGCCATCTGTCAGTGCCACCCCAGGCCGGATTCCTGGAGGGAAGCGAAGGGAGACAGCCTGTCCACGCGCTCTTGGCAGGACAGGCGAGGGTGGGCCGGCGGTCCTGCCTGTGAGAGCCGCGAAGCTGCAGCCCCAGATGTGACAGGACCCCCTGGAGCATTGGGAATTTACTCTGGCCTGGGGCTCAGATGCCTGATGGTTCCCGGAGCTGCAGGGAGCGGGCCCCGGGCCCCCGGTCAGCTCAGTAAGTCCTTGGAAGCAGCAGCTCCCACCAGTGTCTCCAAGAGCTGCGAAGGACCCCCTCTGCCCTGCCTCTCTGCCCTCAGCACTCGGCAAGGCCCGCTCTGGGACGGACGCAAGGGACTCCCTCAGAGCAGCCCAAGCAGCGCGGATGTACCTGGGCTGTCTCATCCCCTTCGAGGGAAGATTAACTAATTTGCAGGGACATCTCATTGCCAGCTTTTGGAATATGCAGTCCCAGACCCCTCCGGAACAACGTCTGGAATTTTCTAGTCGTTTCCCTAAACCTGCAGCCACCTCTGGTTTCAGGAAAAGCAGAGCCTTGAAGACCACACCAGGATGAGGTCACTTCCCAAGCAGGAGCCAGACTGCCCCTCAGCTGATCAGGTGATAGCTGTCCCCAGGCCTTGCAGGACCGGGCCTTAGTTACCCGACCCCGCCGACCACTGATCCAGACCAGGCGTCCCTGGCTGCCAGCCACACAAACCCTCGACCTTGCCTTTGTTCTTTTTTCTATAAAACCCAAAGTTTCTGTGAGCCCCTGGAAGACAGATCTTGAGCCTCTTTATCTGTGCTTCGCAGCATAGCAGTGTTGATTTGTTTTGTTTGAGACAGGGTCTCACTATGTAGTTCAGGCTGGCCCTGAACTCATGGCAAGCCTCCTGCCTCAGCCTCCCATGTGCCAGGATTACAGGTGTGTACCACCAAGCTTGGCAGCTATGCTGATTAAAGCTTCTTTCCTGCCCTTTAACACTGCTTGTCTCCTTGATGGATTTATGGGAGAGGTGGCCCAGCTCCATCTGTTGGGATCCTAAGAGTCAGGGCTTTTGCCCCCAGACTCTGAAATAGTGCTGTCCATGTGAGCTCACTGTGGTCCAGTGCTGAGCCCCGTTTGCTTTGACTGACTTAGATTAGGACGAGGTGACACAGTGCTGTGCTTATAACTGGCGGGACTTCCGGAGTGAGTTCCCCACCAGCTGTGCGATTTGGAGCAAATTACTTCATCTGGCCAGGCGTGGTGGCACACTCTTGTAATCTCAGCACTCGGGAGGCTGAGGCAGGAGGATTGTTGCAAGTTCGAGACCAGCCTGGGCTACAAAGTGAGCCCAAGGCGAGCCTGAACTGCATAGCAAGACCCTGTCTCAGAAAGACAGGGAAAAAAGACCCCGTAATTTGCAGACTCAGTTTTCCTGTCTGTAGAATAGGGCTAATAAAGTGCCACAAAGTCCCAGAGTCAGTGGCAGGCATAGAAGCAATAGCAGTGGTGAAAGGGAAAGAGTGGGTGCTGGTGTCCTCACGGTGCTGCCCCAGCTGAGGCCGCAGCTGGCTGGGCTGATGCTGATACCGCGCCCTTCGGGAACAGCCTTAGGGAGACAGAGTCTTCATCCTGCACGACCGGCCCCTTGCAGAGGGTGTGATTCAGTTGTTCTTTGCAGCCACCACTGTGGTAAGCAGTTTTAGGATATTTTTATTATGACCGGAATCTGTACCCATTAGCTATCACCACTGCCCACTCTGGTTGGCCCAAGCCCCTAGCAACCCCTGATCTCTGCCTCTGGATTGGCCTATTCTGCCTGTGCATAGGGTCCTGTGCTGTGCTGTGCCCTTTTGATGGCTTGTGGGGTGAGCATGCCAAATCCGCTGGGCACTTTCTGGCTGGCAGGGCCTGCCTAGGTCCACATGCTGGCGCCCCTGGGAGCGCACCCTCCTTACCCAGTGGAGTACGCGGATCTTCCCCAACCCGAGCCCCTTGGAGCCCCGAGGCCAGGTCTTTTGGGAAGTGCTGATCTCACCAGCAGTTCATTCCCAGTACTTCCTCCCATGGTCGGAGAGGTGGAGGAGGGGTGGAACTGGCACAGAGCCCCACTGATCTGTTCCCCCAGGGACTCTTTTTCCGGGAGGGGGTGGGGAGAGAGACAGAAAAGCATCTTTATTTGTTTTGAACTCTGCCGCCAGACTCCCAGGCCCTTCCCAAGTGCTGGTGAACGTTGCTGCTGTCCTGGTCAGGCTGTCTTCTCTGGAGACACAGGGTCATGGGACTTTTCTCTGGGGGAGCCCATGGGGAAGTGGGCAGATGCTCCACTCTGGAGTCGGCTGTGTTTCCCTTCGACTGGAGCTGGGCTGGTGTGAAAGTGGTATGTCCATTCCAAGAGAGATAATTGGCTGCAAGTAACAAAATCCCAGCAGCACTGTCTTAACTGAAGGAAAAGTCACTCCTTTTCAAGACAGCTCGTATAACTAGATAGCAAGGAATTAGAATTCTAAAGCACTATGCCTCTATTCATGAACATTTAGAATACTTTCAACTTTTTTTCCCACACTTCAATGATGCCCCAGATGTCCGTAAAAACATCTTTGGGAACATAGGCTACTACTGTTGTAGGATGAATTATTGGATGGCATTGGTGGGTAAGAGTTTGGAATTGATGCAGGCAGGGGTGTTCACATTTAATCCATTCTCCTTCATCATCTATATCTAAACCCACAAAATGGGAAGTCGGGTTTGTAGTGAGAACTTGTGGATCATTGATGTCCATGGAAACAATTCAGGACTATTGTGTTATTTTGTCTTCCACTTTATGGCTGGGCAATAAGCTAATACAGTGTTTGAAGGCAAAAGGCGCAACACAAAGGACTTCCTGGTCAACCACCAGATATACTGGAATATTCTGTACTCTCGATTACCCTAGTTCATAGTTTTGTTCAAGAGCTATGTGATTGCCTGTTAGAAAACAAAGGATGAAAAGTCTAGTGGTATCAAGTGTTGAAGAGAATATGGGGAAATGGGGTTGTTCATATTACTGGCAGTTTTCAAGGTTCAACCGATCAGGAAAAGATTTGGCAGCATCTAGCTTTGGAAGTATGCATATCTTGTGTCCCAGAGGTCTCACTCCTAGGTGTACACCCCACACTCTGATTTAAGAAACACCTCCACATACATAAGAGGACATGTGCAAGGATTCTTATTACTACATTTTTGTAAAAGTGAAAAAACAGTCTATTAGAACGAGATGACTTATACTACAGGACATAGGAGCCCCCAGATTTTATTACTCACTCACATCACATATCACTGCAGCTAACAGAGGCCTCAGCTCCCTGTGGGCCCTCAAGGACTGAGGCTGGAAAAGGCTCCCGAGGGCCCCATGGCCCCTGGGGCACAACCAGAGCCCGCAGCATGTGCAGCGGAGTGAAGGATGACGCATGCTGCAAGAGTGAGCTTTGAGACCATGGTTTCAAGTGAAAAAAGCCTTTTGTAAAGGGCCACGTATTGTGTGATTTCATTTATCTGAAACTCATAGAGATGGAAAGTAGAATAGTGGTCTCCGGAGGCTGGAGGCAGAGAGGGGCGGGGTAGCTACTAACTGGCAGGAGGCTTCTTGCTGTGGTGATGAAAATGTTCTGGAATTAGATAGCGGTCTTGCAGTCATTGCTCTAGGAATGTACTAAAAAACATTATAAATTATATACTTTAAAGTGGTGAAATCGATGGCACATGAATTGTGCCTCAACTTTTAAAAATACTGATTTTATCTGCAAGTGACGCATTTCACTGGTCAGTGTCATGCACACCCAACTTCAAGTTGTTGAGGAAGCACAGTCACAGCCCGTGCCTGGGAAGGATGTGAGAACCAGAATATTCAGTGACAGTCCCCCAGGGCTATGCAGTATGAATGCCCAGAGAACGGTTAGATAGATGCGACATGGTATATTCACATGCTGGGACTCTGTAAAATTAACACAAATAAGACTTGTGTCAACATGGAAAGATTCCCCCAAGCAGGGTGGAAAAACCAAGAAGAGTATTGTTTATTACATCATTTATGTTAATTTTATCTATGCAAATATATTCTTTATGTTAATTTAAAATATTCACAAACCAATAGTTATGCCTAATGCCAGGCATTATTTTAGGATTGGGAGTAAGTATATTACTGCACAAAACAGACAAAAATCTCCACCCTTAGAGAGCCTGTCTTCCAGTGAGATGTTTAAAAAATTGAAATGAAAACAGTAAAATTTCAAAATTAAACAGTAAAAGTTAAAAATGTAAAAAGAAACATGAGAATCAGTTGCCCGGGTTCATTGGTTCAGAAATCTGCCCCATCTCTGAATTTGAAAAGGCAAGAAAGATGAGGGTATCTTAACAGAGGTACAATTCAAAGACATGTACTTGAAATAGCAAGAGTGATGGCCCGCTGCGGGTCGGCTGCCCCGGAGGGGTGTCTTGTGTGCTGGAACGAGGGGGTGCTGGCCGGGCTGTGACTATGGGAGCTTGCTGCCATGGGTCAGTGGGAACTCCTCCTCCTTTAGGGTCCATAAGAGTTTGGCTTTGAGTCCTGGACCCCGTCCGGTGGGTGCGTGGCCTGCCTGAAAACTGATGACGAAGGACACTAGGACGCACCGCTCCAACCCAGGAGGCCACTCTGTACCCAGTAGGCCCGGTCTGGAGCTGGAACCCAAAGTTCACGTGTTTGTTCAACGCTCCCAAGCGAGTCTGATGGCAAACAGCATACTGGAGCCACTGCCCACGGCTGGCTTTTCTCCTGTCTTACACATTCAGTGTCCCTGTTTCCCCTCTCCCCTTTCTCCCCCATTCTAGGCCACATGTCATCCTAGATGGGCTTCTGGAGGCCACTTCTGCAGACAGAGCAGTCGCTTTGCAGCCACCCGCATCTCTCTCCATACCTTTCCGCCGGCCCGTAGGGCCCCCTCCACTGTTGGAATCCTTCGCAGCACAGCGCAGACACTCTTGGAAAGGGTCGTCCAGGTTCTCCCGAGACTCACAGGCTTGTCCACGCCTGTCTTACAGTCATTTCCCGCTTACTGTTCTTTGCAGTCTCGTGGGGCACTGCACCGGGCACAGTGTGCGGAGAGGGCAGACAGGGTCCTGCCCTTGTGCTCCAGGCCACTGGACACGCAGTGCTGCTACAACAGGGGCTTCCCTGAGCGACACACTTGGCAGTGTGTGTGACACCTGCTTTGAGCGGGGGCCTTTCCCACCTAAAAGCGTAGCCACATGCTGAGTTTGCTGACCTCAGGGGCCGTTAGTTAGATTCATCCTGCTTTTCAGTTCATTGCTCATCATCACTGTGGCTGAGCCCTTGGCCAGCTTTACTTCTGGTTTTCTCCGTAGCCGTAATCCTCACTCCAGTTCCCATTCCCCATAGTGTTGTCTTTATTTTTTTAATCTCAGTCTGTGTATCCTCAGCAAATAAAGTGTGCTGTTTGTGTACACATCTACACAGGTGATACTGCGCTATTGATTTTGCTTGGTGATTTCTCTTCTTATTCCTACTGTGGTTCTAGGGTCTCTTTGCATTGTCGTATGCATTCACGTTGCGGTTTCTGAGTGCTGCCTGGTGCTCCCTGCCCACCGCACTGTACTTTCTCACTCTGCCCGCGGTGGACACAGAGCATCACAGCACTACCGTCTGCCACAGACACCCCTGGGGCAGCATCACACCCACTGCTGCCCGGCCAGGCTCCCCAGAGATTTCTCCGACAGCAAGGTTACCACAGCGTGGGGTGCGCACAGCCTGACTTTATGCTGCTTTTCAGAGTGGCTGTGCCAGTTTGTACACCTCCCAGCGTCGACCGAGGGTCTCCACCTCTCTCCATCCTCTCCGGGTTGTTGGGGGGGTCCTCCCCCATCCAGCCTCCCTGGAAGATGCGATGAATTTTAATCCCTTTGGATCCCTCCTTCCTGGCCTGTCCCCTTCACCCAGAATCAAAGTCCTTTTTATAATTTCCTACCCAGGACTCAGTAATAGGAACAGAAATCTAAAACCTTCCTCCATTATCTTTAAAAACTCAGCCAGGTTTTCAAGACTAAACCTGCTTTGTTTTCCCACCTCCTCTGAAATGATCCCCGCTTATCTTGCTTTCCCCCCTCTGCTCAGTGCCTGGGAGCAGTGCCCGCTGGTCGTTTTATTTGTGTGTGTGGATTGCCCCAGGAAGGGCCCAAGGGGAAGGTGTCCCCTTCCCCTGCTTTGCCCACGGTGGGGGCGGGGCGGCAGGCTTCTGGCTGTCACTTCAATCCCAGAAGGCCGATTTGGGATTTAGCTGTGTTTAAATTAGCCTTGCTTGCAAATGGAAATCAATTGGGCTTATTTGCACAGGATAATTATAGGAAAAAGAATCCTTCGCAATACTGCCCAACTTTTTGGGTCGAATCATTCTACTGATAATTAGTTATAAGTGTTCTGTAACATCCTGTGTTGCTGAAGTGGATTGCAACTGAAGTCTTATGTCTTCTAATTTTTTTTTCTTGCTTTTATTTTGCCCTGTTCCAGCGAGATTGAAACATGGATCTCAGCCCTGTGTCATGCATGTATGAAGTGTCGGTCTGATTTCTCCTGTTACGTTATGAGCCCTGGGCAGCAGCACTTGCGTCTCTCTTCTTCCGAGGGCCTCCTGTGCCACCCCCTCCACCCTGCCCCGCCTTTCTCCACAGACCTCTGTGTTTAGCAGGTGCTTAGTAAATACTTGCTGGGCAGTTGATACAAGATTACATGTTAATCCATCGTCTTCAAAGGTTAGAAGCAGACCATGAGAGAAAGCAAACAAAAATCTCTCCTTTAAAAAGTGGCATTACCTCCTTACCCTCACAAATGTTCACTTTAGTCTCATTTATTGCTCTTGAGGGTAGAGGGTCTTAGGGCAGTGGCTCAGACAGCCTCTTTAACTTAAGAGAGGCGTAACAAATTATAGGCTGGAAGGGAAGGCTAGCCTCCTGCGTGTATCTCGGGATGAGTTAGGCGCACAGACTCTAGATGGCCGTCTGCCCCCACCCCACCCCCGTGGGCAAGGCTGGCCCCTCCCACAGTGTGTGGGACCCTCCAGATCGCCCTTCAGTGATCAGCTCCTTGAAAACACAGCATGAAAAACGTTCTGTCTATGTATTGCATCAGGAGAGCTAAATATTATGGAAAAGGCCGCATATTTCCACCGTGTTAAGAAAATAAGAAGCCAGCAGCATGGAACTTCCCACTTGGTGGGCCAGAAATGTGGTGGAGACTTCAAAAGGGAGAAGAGCTATTAAGACAGCATGAGCTGCCCCGAATGACCGCTCCGCCGGAGAACACTAGTGGACGTCCCAGCTGTGGTTGCAGAAGTTGCAGCCTTGCCCCCCACCTGGGAAAGGACTGACGCGTCCACGTATGTGCTAGCTCACCCAAACAGCTGTCCATGTGGGACTCGGGCTGGAGTGGGCTTAGGAGGACAGGACAGGAAGTGCTGGACAGAAGCGTTCTTTGTTCTCCTTTCAGGAGAAAAGCAGAGTCTTGGGAAAGCACTCTCTGGCCCCTGTCTGGAATGAAGATGGGCACTTAGTGACAGGGCTTGAGCAGAGGCTCTGCCCTTGGGAGCCAGAAGAGCCCTCTGCTCCACCAGTGGGAGGTCTGAGCATGAGCCTCTTCTGGCTCCCCCGTCTACCTCCCGCTGCCAGGTTGAACTTGTGAGGACAGCCTGACTTTAATTGCAAAGACCCAGAAATCATCTTGCTTTTAATAAAAACTTAGGCTGGGTTATCTCAGGGTCGCCCCCAGGGAGGGTGATGCTTCAAAGCTGAGTGAGTTCCGAGCCGGTGGCCTGCCTGCTTTAATGGGCTGGAGGAGGTTGTTGGAGGAGTGGCTGTAAAATCACTTGCCAGACTTGAAACATGAGACTGTTGTCCATGAATCATCGGGAAGAACTCCCAGGTGTGGGGAATGAGCTCTCGTTCTGTGTGCTGACTTGGATGCGGCACCAGCTGGTGCTAACTGTTTCTCCTCAGCCACCTGGCTCTGGCTAGGTACGCATCAGCTGTTACCCAAAACGTAGAAACAGAACCATAGCATCTCGTTACAGAAACGTTCCTCTCTGGCTTGTGAAAGCTGTGCTGGTTTCTGCAGCCTGCCAGCCCCTCGTGGCTGATGATTGTGGTCTCAAGGATCTGTGCAAAGCACTGCACCCCTACTCCTTCTTTAAGCCCCCCAGCACCGCCACCCCTGTAGGACAGAACTAATACCACACTCTCTGTTATTCCCATTTTTTAGATGAAGAGGCAGAGGTTGCACAAGAGTGAGAATGTCTGCCCATGGTCATAGAGACCATGCAGCAGAGCTGGAATTCAAACGTAGGCCCTGGGACTTTTCAGTACTTCGCACTCTCTCTGGGGGCTGCGTAAGATGGCCAGGACACAGCCCTGCTCTCCGGATTCTCACTGTCCGGTTGTAAAGAGAAAACCTCCCACAGACTCAACGGGAATTCTAGGGAGGGGCCGGCGGGAACTCGCAGTACGCTGAGCATGTGGTGTACCAGTGCCTTGTACTCATGACCTCTTTTAATTCTTGTAGCATCCTTATGAGATTTATTTTATAAATGCAGGACCGAGGCTCAGCACCACACAACTCATGGGCAGGGGAGCTAGACCTGGACTCACTTGACTTTCTAACCCCAAAGCACATTCTCTTGGTGTGAGACCATGATGGAGACTGTTCCAGTAGAGTGGTCAGGGAGGGAAGGCTTTCAAGGGTGGATAAGAGGTAGGGAAGGATGTAAGGAACAGTAAGTATTCTAGCCTGTGGGAAAAGGAAGAGCGGCGGGCCTGGGGACCGGCAGGAAGTCCACCAGCCCCTTGCACAAGCCGCCCAGCCTCCTCAGCAGCCCAGATGCCTCACCTTGGCGGCATTGCTGATGACGCGGAGCAGATGCTGAGGGCCAAGTTTCCTTGGCTCTGAGGAGACCCTGTCTCCCTCCACCCCGGCTCCCTGGGTAGCTGATTAGATGAGGTCATGTGCAGGGGTGTGGCCCTGTCACGATGACAGATTAGCCCTGGGCCACCCTGGTGTGGAAGGAACTGAGCTCATCCCTTGACCCCTTCCCTGCTCTCACCTCCCCCTGCCTCCTGCCCCCTCTGAAGATGCCTTTCCGTGGGCCCCAGATCCTCCAAGCAGCATCTCTTAATCACCTTGTGGCAGCCTTGCTTTGCCCACATCCAGTACCTCATCTGATCGTTCATTCATCCAGCTAGCACTTAGGAAGTGACACAGTTCTACTGCAGAGAGGAGGGAATTCACAGATGGCTGGGCTAGCAGCATTAACCGGAGCGGACGTGCAGTGGGTCACTGGCTGGAAAAGTGTGGGATGCTCTCCACGTGAGTGGGAGGCAGCTCTGCCAAGGTGGAAGGGGACCAGTGTTCCCGGCAAGGGCACAGCTCCTCCACGCCCTGGGGAGATGGAGGAGGTGTCGCAGATCTGTGGAGTCAACTTCCTGTCACAGAAGCCAGTGGTACCCATTTTGAAGGTGGTTCCGGTGGAGTCCAAGAATATCCTTTTCTTCTGGGCTTAGGCTAGCTTGCTTCGCTGATGGAGTCTGCACAGAAGGGGCCCTAGGTTGCCACCAGGTTCTGAAGCATGCTCAGGGATTGTGATTGCCAGGGACAAAAATTCTAGCACTGAGAGCTAACTCCATTCAAACCCTGGGCTGCTCTGTTTTCCAAGGTCCACCTTGGTGCCCTGTAGGTCTGAAGCTCTCTGAAGGTGGGCAGGGCATGGGGAACGTGCTGGGGTCTGGGACTGGGCTCTGGTCACAGACCAGAGAAAAGATGCAAGCAGGTGGAAACTCCGTTAGGTCTGGAGTTCCGCAGACCTGGGCGTGCACCCAGGTCCACACATATGTGACCTGAGGCAAGCCACAGAACTTCTCTTCTGAGCCCAAGGGTCCCCTCTTGCAGAATGGGGTGATGGTACCGCCAGGGGCCTGGCCACAAGCCCACAGACATGGGCACCTTCATGACAGGCTTTCTGCCAAAGCAGACCAATTTGGGATTTGTTTATTTTACAAGGGGATTTCTCGTTTCATAAAAATCTTGTTGGTGACTTTTTTATCCATGGAGTTCTTTTATGGTTTGAAAAATAAAATTTGATCTAAAACTGTGTTTTTCCCAACTTCATACAGAGCTAAGCTAAGTGTCAGCAGTGAGCCGAAGGACAGACTCTGGTGGCCGTCGTAGGCCTGACTGTCTCTGACATAAAATATTTGCCAGCGACTGTGATGTGATTTTCATGCTGTTCTGCTCATATTTGTAGGCAACACAGGAAGGAAGGAGAGAGAGTGCTTTAGATAATATTCCAGCTACCTTGAAGAAGGGTGGAATTGAACAAGCATAAATGTAATGGGTTTTGAATGAGCAACTTGCAAAAGAAATTAAGAAAACAATTCCATTTACATTAGCAACATAGGACAAAATGCTCATCTTGCAAAACTAAAACTCTCTTTCCATTAAATAGTAACTCCCCATTCTTTTTCCCCTCACCCTGGTCACTGCCTTTCTGTCTTGAGTAGATTCTCAATAAAGAGTCCTATCCTGGAAAAAAAAAATGTCACAGGTTCTGACCCATGACATCAGTGGCCTGAGTGCAGGTGGCAGGAGGTCTGGAAGCAGGTCCCAGATCTGGGTCACCCATGAGTTCACTGGCGGCCAGCAGCCTGCGTGACTCTCCACTTCCTGGGGTCGTGGCTGCGGAGTTTGAATTTCTTAGAATGCATTTGCAGCTTGGGTCAGCAAGTTAAGAGAGCAGGAAGCGGGGAGCGTCTGCTCCCGTTCTGCCCTGGCAGTCTGTCTGCATCCATCAGTGCAGGTGGACGTTGGAGTCCCCCGCCCACACATACTTGCGGGGCAGGGTCCAAGGAGGGTAGCCCACTGGTGAGAGTACAGGAAGCAGCAAAAGGAAGCAGGAAGTGAGCCAGAAAGGCGGAATGCCAGGGAGGGCCCTCTCTGGAGAAGGGGGCGATCTGCCCCCTGAGGTCGCAGGGCAGAGCTCGTAGGTCCAGACAGGAGCTGGCAGAAGGTAGATCCAATTAACATCAGCAAGAACGCTCCAGTGGTCACAAGCCCGGAGCCTGAGTGGACCACCTCCCTCATGACTTCCTCTTTGATGCTGAACACACATAAACACCAGACAGCAATCAGTGACCTTTCAGGTTCCCTTCTGGTCCAGAGAGCTTGATTCTTTTGTGTCTGTCAGCCAACGCGGGTCCTTTCCAGCTGTGTTCGAAACTTAGGGAACATGGTCGCTGCTCCCACTTCCTCTGTCAAGAGCCCCATTGGTGTCCGTGAGGAGAATGATGTCAGGGCCTGGAGGTGCGGACGGGATGTGCATTTGTCCTCTGCTCTCAGGCTTGCTGAGTGCTTGCTTGATACTCGCAAAATCTTAGAGCCTGTGGTGACAGAGCTGGGCCTGCGACGTCTTCCCTCTGCTGCGCCAGCCCCTGCGCTGGGAACAGAGTGCCTGGGTCAGGACTGAGCTCTGGTGTGCCCGCAGCTTCCTCCAGATAAACCTCCCAGCCACAGGAGAGCCAGGAGCCCCTTCCCAACTCTGCTCCTGCCCTTGACTTCCCATTTTATGTTGTTGATTAATCATGATACTGGGGATTGAGGGAAATGGACCCAGGGCCTTCACATGGAACTTTCTTGCTACATCATTAGGTTGCCCAGGCTTGTCTTAAACTTGCAGTCCTCCTTCTCCAGCCTCCTAGAGTGCTGGGATGACAGGTGTGTGCCACCACGTCTGGCTTGTCTTCCCATTTGAAAGACAAGGACGCTGAGGTCCAAAGGATGAAGCGAGCTGGCCAAAGCCACCCTGCCCTCTCTCCATGGGGCCCACTGGCCTCTTCTCTGCACTCTGGAAGTTTGCAGTGGAGGGAGCATCTGGTCCTGGGGAGTCACTAGATGAGAGGGTACCCCAGGGTGTGACCACAGGCCTCGAGGCTTTTGAAATAGCCCTGCTAGTGCACGAAGGAGCGTTTCTGGTTGGTGGTCGGGGCGTAGGTGCTGAAATGTCTCTTCTGTGCGAGTGAATGGGACCTAAGTCCACTGGCCTGGTGTGGCCTTGTCCACCAAGGCCTGACCCTGCCTCCTTCTCCATCTTTCCTCAACTCAGCCATCCCTACTGGCTCCTTCCGCCTCTCACTCTCTGGTGCTCATCAAATCCCCTTGGCTTTCTGAACACCAGTGAGCACGAGGTTCGGAACTGGGCTCAGTGGGATTGGAATCCAAACTCTACTATGTTCTGGCCTTGACCTCGAGTAAGTCACGTACCCTCCTGGAACCTCAACGTCTTCTGTTAGGGGGAGATGCTACTCGGCAGCCCCTGCAGGTTTGTGTGTAGAGTGCATGAGCTCAGTTACGTGGTCTGTCCCTTCCTCACGTGCCACAAAATTGTGGTACTCTGTACCTTGGCCAATCAGGACAATGCTTTCAACACTGTAAGAGCTGTGGTTCAAGCCAGACTTGACAAGTGTGGGTTATGGATTGAACCTCTGTCCAGTGTCAGGAATGTCACTTCCTTAGACACAGCCAGCACTGCCTTAAAGAGCATGTTTGCAAAAGGGATTGATCCTTCCCTACCATACTCTCCTCACCCTGCCCTTGGTGAATGCCCCATCAGCAAACCTAGACTAGCTGGCTTTTGGGATGTGGCAAGGTCTTTATCCTGAGAATTCCCAGAACAACTTGATGGATGCTGCCCAGAACATCTCTGAACATATAACCTGACATGCTGCTGTGAGTTCATTCCCCGAGATAAATTCCTGGCAGGGGAGTTGGTGAGTCAGAGGCTTTGCATTTCTCATTTTGATGTGTGTTGGCAAATGACCTCCTGAAAAGAACCTACTGCCTCCCACACCATATGGGACATAGCTGTTTCTTCCGAGCGTTATCAGTGCTGGGTCTGACTGAGCTTGAACATCTTTGCCTTTCAGATAGAAGAGGAATAATATCTTGTAGTTTTTGTGTAATATCTTGTGACTTTTTTTCAGTAGCACATGAGGTTGCGTATCTTTTCATGTATGGATCAGTCATTTGTTGTTTTCAGTCAAGGCCTATTTACATTCTTGGCCCATTTTAATGGGGGGGGGGGAAGTTGGGCTCATTACCTTGGATTTAGAGGATTGTTCCCTGGAGAGAGGGAATGTTCTCCAAGGGTGCTTGGTGGGTTTTGCATCCATTTCCTTCCGGGCTGTGAGTTGGAGGCCTTCACCCATACTGGGAAGGGGCTGCCCAGGGGTCTCCTTGTCCATAGGCAGGAGAGAGCCCCACTGGTTCCCTGTGGCCCCACAGGGCTATGCGAGGCATCGGGGCAGACTTGTTGCCATTGCGCAGCCACTGGGGCTCGGTGTTGGACTTTCTGCTTCTTGGACAGGGAAGTGAGGGCCGCAGCAGGATCCCAGGGAAGAGTTCGTGTGTGTGCACAACTGTGTGAGAGCTCTGGAATTTCTTGGGGGGCTTGGGCAACTCTGAGTTGTTTATGCATAGTGCAAGTATTCCAAATAATAGTAACTTACTGAAAGTGTTTTTGTGTACAGCATGTGGAATAATGGCCCATTCTCTATTACCCAAGAGAAGTAATTATAAGTCAAAAAGTGTGCTGGGCTTGATGGCACAACCTTGTAAACTCAGCACTCAGAAGCTGAAGCAGGAGGATCTAGCTCAGTCTGGATAACTTAGTGACTTAGTGAAATCCTGTCTCAAATAAAATAAATAAATAAATAAGAACTGAGATTTTAGCTCAGTGCAAAAGTTCTGGGTTCATTCAATCCCTAGTACTACCAAAAAAAAAAAAAAAGTCAAATAAGAAACGTGAAATAAATAGTAAAATATTTTTATTTTATTTGTTTTGTTTTGAGACAGGGTCTCACTATGTAGTGCAGGCTGGCCTTAAACTTCATGCTTTATCCTCCCAAGTGCTGAGATTACAGGCATGTGCCACTATACCGCTTATAAATATAAAATAATAATGACAGATCTCTTCCTTATATGAATTGGAGCCTATTGATGGAAATTGTAAAGGTGGAAAGTAAACGTCCCTTGGTACTGCCCTTGGTGTGAGAATTCCCAGGAAATTCAGGAAGTAAAAATAGAATCTGCCACACATTGAGAGGCCAGGCCTGCACTAAGCACCTTGCGTGCATTGTCCCATTGAATCTTCAGTCACCCACCCAAGGCATGGTGTCTTATTACTCTCCTTCTACACATGTGGAACTGGAGGCTCAAGAAATTAGATGACTGCCCAAGATCCTATACTAGTGGTGGCAAGGCTATGGCACGTGTGCCACAGCAGGCTGTTCATCACTGAAAGCTCTAAGTCTGCCGTCACTGTCCTATACAAAGCAGGAAGCACGGCTGGGATTCAGTACGCGAATCTGGTGCCACACGTGGGGCTTCCCACTGTGCTCCCCAGGTCTGACCTTTGGTGGAAGCCGGAGGGAGGTTTCACTTAGTGACGTCGTTCTGGCTCTGTGCCGCAGCTCCCAGCCAGCCACCCTGCACAGCCCGGCTGCCAGCTCTGCAGCCAAGACTGGCTGGGGCGGGCTCTCTCTGGGCTCTGGTGTGTGGGCTGGGAGGGCTGGAATCTATAGCTCACGCGCCTTTGTCTACATGGGCCTGGGTGTGAGCAGGCGTGTGGGGAGGGGGCCTGCTCCCTGGGGGTGGGGTCTGGCCAAGTGAAACAGGCTGAGGTCAGAGAGAGGGGGCCACCCGCCCCTCTGGAATGCCTGAATGACGTGACTTTGGAGGGGCGCTGGCGGGAGGTAGGCTGGCCGCTTCCCCTCTCACCTCGGAGCCTCCGCCTGATGAGGAATCAGGAATTGGGAATAGGGCAGGAAGCCCAACCAGATGCAGGGCCTGGCAGGCTTCCCCCGCCCCGTGCAGGGCTCTAATGCAGCCAGCTTGGCAGGCTCCCCTGTCCCTCCCCCACGGGACCCAGCAACAAACGAGGTCCTGGGGTGGCTGCGGCCGTGAGGAGCATCTCCTCTGGCCCCGCAGCAGGAAGGGCAGGGAGAAGGGGGTCGAGGCTCAGAAGATGCGACCTAGTGTCCCTCCTTTCCAGGGCTCTGTATTTTGAGCCAAGTTTAAGTGGGCAGAGGTTTAAAGGTTCCCCTCCGAGTGATAGCCGGGAGGCAACTGAGCGTGGCACGAAGGCCCAGCTGGGGCACTATGTCCTCTCCTTCTCCAGAGTCGCTGACACCCCGCGTTGAATGTTGCAATTCTGAGTCAAGGGACTGGGGTTCCCCCAACCCCATCGCAACTCTGAGATCTGTCCCAGCCATGTGACTAAGTCCTGACTGGTCCATCTGGGGTCCCAGAAGCCTTAGGAGTAGGATTTCTCTTTCTCCAAACATCCTACCCTGGGGTCCTATCTCCTCTTCCTTCTCTGGGGACTCCGCACGTTTTGCTGCCTAAATGTTTGCATCCCCACGCCTGACCTCACCAACATGCCCGGGGCTCCCCAGCACCGCCAGGGCTCCTTCCTCCTCACTTCCTCCTCCTCCGGTCTCCGGGTCTTCCTCTGGCCTGTCCTTTCCTTCCTCTCCACACGATGCCGTACTTTCCACCCCAAAAATCCTTTCTCTGGCTGTGGGCCACTGCTGCTTGTCATTCTCTCTCTCCTCTCTCTTCTGCCCTCATCATCACCTCCTGCCGCTCAGTACCTTGACCTCCAGGCTCCAGCCCCAGCCAGCTCTCCAGGGCACCCTATGCAGCCCGTGTAACGCACTCTTTCCCCGGGCCGGCCAGCTGAAGCCCTCATCTGTGTTGTGTCTCCTGCCCAGGGTTCCCCCTCTCCCCAGCAGCCCTCCCTCCTGTCCAATATCCTCTCCTTCAGGAAAACCTTCTGTTATGGTCTGAATAAAATTTGTCCCCTCCAGGACTCTTGAAACCTGATTGCCATTGTGAGTGCCATCTGTAGCAGGTGACTGGGTCCTTAAAGAGGCATTAACACGTTCACAGTGGGGTCCTAATGCGGATGTCTCACCACCCACTAGTGGTACATGCATGACTATCCCGTCAGGCAGCATGGTGCAGTTCCATCGGGTGGCTTACGTCAGTCATACATGTGCCCCCGGGGCTCTACCCAGCAGGGATGTGTTACTGCCTGTCTTGTGGGTGCAGGTTGGTTATGGAAAAAGCAGGTGGTGCTAAAGCAGGGCAGCCTCTTGTGTTCTCCCACAGGCACACCTTGACATTCTGTTCTTCCTCTATGTCCTAATGCATCCTAAGAGCCCCCACCAGAAGCTGCCACCGTGCCCTTGAACTTCTTAGCCTCCAGAACCAAGAGCCAAGGGAAACTTCTCTCCTTTATAAATTACCTGGTTTCATGTGTCTGCTCACAACCACAGAAAATAGACTAAGACTCCTTTATGTTATAGTTTCCAGAATTTTCCTTCCCAGTTTGGAGCCTCTCCTTTGGGTTTCCCGGTCTGTGCCCAGCTCTGGACCTGGCCTCACATACAGCACGTTGTCCCTTCGTGCTTCTTTTTCTCATCAGCCCAGTGCCTCCTGGGGCTAGAGCTGCAGCATATTGTATTTGCCTTTGTGTTGCAGTGTTCAGCACAGAGCCATTCACCGTAAGCTCTCAATAGTTTTTTAATTAAGTTTATTGGTATATCTTCGATATCCATAATGATCACATTCATCATAGGGAATCTGTGACTGTACATGATATATCTTGATTCCTCTTTTTTTCCCCCATTCCCCTCCCCTCCCTTCAACTCCTCCTCTTCACTGAACTAGACTGAGTTTTATCAGATAAACGACATGGCTTTCTTGAGAATCCACCACACTCCCAGTGTTATTAGAAGGAAGTCAGGACAGAATATTTCTTTCAAGGACCTTGTAACTCAGTGGAGGACAGTTCTGGGGATAGATGTGTACGCCATTGACAATGGTGTCCTCCAGGGCTGAAGTGGGCATGGTGGTTCCAGGTCCTGTAAGGCTTTCAGAAAAAGAGAAGAAGACGGTGGACAGAGAGGGGCCCCGTGAAGCCTGCACTGGGGTGGGGGGAAGCAGGCTGGGCCAAACTCCAGGATCTGGGCTGCCAAGAGAGGTCGGAGCACGTCCTAGAGAAGGTGAGCGGGTTCAGCCTGTTGTCGGGTATTCCAGCATCGGAACAGGGCTAGTGGGTTTTCAGTGCAGTTTTCCTTCCTAGAAGCCAAACAGGAGTTGATGGCGTTCCCAGTTTTTCTGCTTGATTGGGAAATTTTTACTGCATGCCAGAGTGTTCTGGGGCCAGCAAACTCTCCAGGCAGAGAGTGGCCATCAGCTCTTTCGGTCCCGGCATTGGAGAGCTGGGTTCTGTGTTGCTGAACCAGGAAGACCAGGTGGTGTCTCTTCAAGTCAGGGTTCCTCCTTCATTTGCCAGGGATACTGCTGTGGACTAAGGGGGTGACCAGCAATGGGACTGCAGAGGTCCAGCATTGATTTCCTCCAGGCTTGATGGGTAGGGGACTCCTGCCGACGCAGCTTGCTGTGCACCAGATGGGGGACAGGGGGTGACCACGAGGCTGCGGAGGGGTCTTGATTGGACTTCAGAGGGATTAGCCTAAGAGAAGTGTTGTCAGGAACCTCTTAATCAAGAGTGACATGTTTTCCCTTCTAGTTGTTTAATAACAGATTTTGCTTTCTGTTTTGAGACAGGGTCTTGCTATGTAGTTCAGACTGGCCTTGAACTCACTAGGTAGCCCAGGCTGGCCTTGAACTTGAATCAATCCTCCTGCTTCAGTCTTGAGTTCTGGGATTATAGGTATCTGTCACCATGGATGGCCAAGAACAGCTTTTTTGAGATGCAATTTATATATTGTATATTCATGCCTTTCAACTATGCAATTCAGTGGCTTTTAGCAGATTCACAGAGCTGTGCAGCCACCACCAGCCAATTCTAGAAAATTTTCATCTTTTGGAGAAGCAATCCCAGTAGCGGTTAAGTCCTATTTCCTGCAGCCACTACACCCAGCCTGGCGCAACCACTTACCCACTTTCTATCTCTATGAATTGCTTGTTCTGGATGTTTCATATACAAGCAGCTCCAACTTTTGACTTCCAATTCTTTGGCTTTACAATGGTATGAAGAGATCTATCTATCTCTCTATCTATCTCACAATTCCAAAGAGTTATCTATACAGTCTAGATACAACTTCTTTATCAGATATATGATTGACAAGTATTTTCTCCCATTCTATAAATTGTCGTTTTACTTTCTTGCTGATGTCCTTTGAAGCACAAAAGTTTGTTTTGTTTTGTTTTGTTTTGTGTGTGTGTGTAGGTTTTTTTTTCTTCCAGACAGCGTCCCCTATGTCACCAGCCTGGCCTTGACTCTCAGTGATCCTCCTGCCTCATCCTCTCAAGTGCTGGGGTTACAGGCATGTGCTGTCACATCTGGCCCTTGCAGCACAAGAGTTTTCAGTTGTGATGAAAGTAAAAAATAAACATAAATCCTGTTTTATGTATTTTTCTGTGATGGCTGTGTCCTTCCTTAGAACTCAGTGGCTAATCCAAGGTCCTGAAGATTTACGCCTGTCAAGACTTGTATAGGTTTTATTCTCGCCGCTAGGTCTCTGACTGATTTGAGGTTAGTTACAGTGTGTGATATGTGGTATTGCTCCCCTCTGACTTTGGATTGGGTTCAACTGGGGTCCCACCAACCAATAAATGGGGCTCTGCCTTCTGTGTCAGGTCCCAGCTCAAACATCTCCGTCCCGGAGGTCTCCCCTGACCGTGGTGGGAAGGAGTGTGTCCCCACGGGGTCTGCCACGGCTCTCCGTCTTGCTGTGTGCTGTAACAGAGTCAGGGTAAGCTCCGTGAAGGCAGATGCCTTGAGACCCACGGCCTGCGTTCCCAGCACCCTGCCCCGGCCTGGTCTTCACTTGGTACTCAGGTTTATTTGTCGAGAGCAGAACATTTCTTTTACTTAAAAGAACTCATTCTCCATGGATCTGGCTGAAAACTTTCTAAGAATTTCTGGCTGTCCAGTGGAAGTTGGAGAGTGAGTGGGAAGGGGGTCCCCCAGCAACATCGCAAACAGGTGGTCCTTCCCCACAGCCCTGTCCTTCCGCAGCCAGGCTGGTGGTGGGCAGGTTCTTCCTGACAGAGGGCAAAAGCCCGCTTCCCTCACTGTGCACTGCCTGCCTTTTCCCTACCCGGGGATGCACTTCCACGCAATAGGCCTTTACGTGTTTGAAAACACCTGTGGGCCGGTGCCTCCGGGGCTTCCAGCTGTTGCTCCTGAGCTGAGCAGGACTGGACTCTGACCCCTCTGAGTCACCAATGTGGGCAGGGACGTGGGGTGGGCACGGGCTGCCCAAGAAGGCTCAGGCACCGCCACAGCTCACAGCTCACAGCTCACAGCTCACGGCTCACAGCTCATAGCTCATAGCTCACAAACTGGCTTCTTGTTTTCTTTTCCTCACTGCCGCCGGTGGACTCCAAACCTGGAGGCAGGGCTTTGGGAAGAAGCTGAGTGCAACATCCCTACCAAGACATCTTGAGGGCAGAATTGACTCTTTTATTGTTGTTGTTATCTGACATAAGGTCTCTCTATGTAGTCCAGGCTGGCCTCAAACTCTGGGTGATCCTCTTGCCTCAGCCTCCCGACTGCTGGAATTATAGGCAGAGCTGACTCTTGATAGAACAGATTCCACTCTAATAGTGCTTTCTGTTTTTAGAGGTGTTTTGTTTGTTTGTTTGTTTTCTCATTGGTCCTGGGGGTGTTGGTCCAGTTCAGTGAGCCTCAGCTCTCCCCACTGGTAGATCTGCCTAGGGACTCTTAGTATTCCATAAGTCCCCCAACCCTGTCCTGTTTCCAAGGCTCTGACATCAGTGAATGGGCAGGCCCTGGGGAGGAGTGGTTTTCCCAGCACCCCAGGTAACCCAGGTAAGTGCGTGTGCAGCTCGGGCTGCCAGTCTCGGCTTCGGGAGCCCAGCAGTGAGCCGCACGGGAATGAGCACGGGCCGGCGGTCGGCACAGGATCCCAGAGCCCGCGGGGGCCTCAGGACTGGCTAAGGGGACACAACTGTTTTCTGAGATGGAAATGTCTTAAGCTGTGAAAGCCATGTGCAAACCAAATGAAACGTTATAGAAATGTATGAGGTAGAAAGCTCTCTATTCTGCTTCCCCCGAATAACTGCCTTTACCAGTTTATTTATTTTTCTTTTTAATGTGCATGTGTCTGAACATATGCTACCCCTCCCCTTCCTCACCCCTCTGCACTGGACAGATACTCTTGTGTAATCTGGGGTTTTTTTTCTTCTTATCTCAGTATACTGTGGACATTTTTCCATCACAATAAGAAAGGCCCACCTCATCTTTAGCAGAAGTGTGAACTATAGTTCATGGAACTTTAAATGAATGAGCACTACAGAGTGCCAGGATGTGCTCTAAAAACGCTGCTCCAGTTTGGCCCGGGCCGCAGCTTCCTCGCGGCAGCCTTGTGCCTGGGTCAGAAGTCCGGCTCTGCTGAGCACAGCAGAGAGGAAGGTGTGAGCGTGTCAGCTGGCAGAGAGGAAGCGGCGGGGTCACTTCCCCTGCGGGCTGTGTGTGGAGGGGCGCCGGCCTCTGGCCCTCTCTGACTGCTGTGCCGCCCGGGAAGAGGAAACGAGGCTGTGTCTGTTGACCTTTGCCTTGGTCTCCAGGGTGTGATGACAGCGTGGAGCACGCTCACAGGATGTGTGCGGAGGGCGCGGGGCCAGGGTCAGGTGATTTGGGAGCGAGTGGGACAAGGGTCCCCCTCCCTGACTTTTCCTACATCCACTGGATTGTATCCTCTGAAGCCCAGGAGTGCAATTCTGCTGATGATTTGGGAGGGTATATGTGTGTTTAAAGTTTCCAGCTCCCCAGTGACAATATGTATCTAGAGTCCCCCACCATTTCCATCGGAAGGGGAGCCTGGTCCCTGCAGCTTGGGCACACTGCCGCCCTCTCTGGGCCCTTGGGCGTTACCCAGGATAGCCACTGCTGGTTGCTGGGCTCTCCATTGGAGCACCTGCTGACTTGGGACCAGAGGGTGGTGGTAGGGTTGGAAGAAGGAAGTACAAAGGTCAACCACATACCCACGGGTACCCTGGAGGAGGGCCTAGTGGGGCCACAGGAAAAACTGCAAATGCAAAGTGGATTTCTTTCCAGGCCCAGTGCTGATTGGTGCCCTCAGAATCTTCCAGGGGAAGAAAATAAACATCTTAGAGTGTAAAAGGCCGTGCTGGGCATGTCGAAACAGCAGAAAGGAGTACAGAAGGCATGTTTATTGAGAATCTGTGGAGTCCTAGGCACTGGGCTTTACTTTTCTTGCATTCTCATTAATTTCCACAGTGGGGCAGGAATCATTACCTCCATGCTATGGATGCAGAAGAGAGGCCTAGAGAGAGGGTTCACTTTTCAGGAGCGAACCTGATGGGTACAAACGATGCGGGATAGAGCTGGATCCTGACACAGACCTCCCTTCTCCCTGGCTCGGGGCAGCTCCAGCAGTGACTGGAAGGTCACCTCCCCAAGACCCGGCAGAGCAGCAGGCGGCACCAGCAGCGTGAGTCCTTGTGGCAGAGATTCTGTCTGGTTCCCAGCAGTCTGGTGTCATTAAAGAGGACAGAGTGGTCCAGCCAGGGAGTGACTGGCTGTATTTGAATCTGGACTCGGTTGCTTGCTATGGACGTGACCTTGGGTAGATGTGGTTACCTGGGTAAGCCTCAGTCTCTTTGTGGAGCTGGAAATGGTAACACTTTCTTCCTAGAATATTGAAAACAGTAAATGAACAGTCTGAATAAAGCACTTAATGATGCCTGGAACTCGGCAAGTCATCTGTATGTGGAAAGGGCCATTGTTCTTGTCATGCTTGGTGAATCTGGGGGGACATATAAGAGAAGGGTTTGGA
Organism: Dasyprocta punctata; assembly: GCA_004363535.1. Lineage (NCBI taxonomy): Eukaryota > Metazoa > Chordata > Mammalia > Rodentia > Dasyproctidae > Dasyprocta > Dasyprocta punctata. The sequence goes on from RJWM01011044.1 coordinate 25,658, forward strand.
GAGTCAATCCTCTGTCTGCTTTCCCCTATTTCTGGGGTCTCTTAGGCTAGAGCTTTGACAGCTGATCCTTTCTTTGAGGTCCATGGTTGAGTTTGTGAATCCTGGGAGCTCCCAGCTTACACACTCACTTCCCTTCCAGGAAATATGGGAAAAAGAAAAAGGAAAAAGGACTCAGACCCCAGAGGAGCCAGCCCCAGCTCGTCCATCCTTTCAGCGGACACTGCCGGGGGCAGTCATTGTTTTCCAGGCCCTGGGCAGCAGAGTTATTTTTGCCCCACTGCTTTCCCAGGCTAGGCTTATTATTAGCAGTTATTCCATCACTGCTGTGCGTATGCGCGTACGTGTGCATGTGCACGTGTGTGCATGTCTATTCCTGTGTACTGATGTCTCACCTCCGGCTCCCCTTCTCTTTTTGCTCATGGTGTCACAGTACAAGTCTCACGGCAACTGGAGCGAAGTCAGTCACCTCCCTCCCTTTCCTGTCCAAATAGCTAATGTTTCATTGTGCCCAGCCCCGTGCTGAGCACCCCATGTTTAATGCGCTGTTCATTAAAACCCACACATTGCATCTAAGGAAACTGACTCAGAGAAGCTCAGACGCTTGCTCAAGGCCATGGGAGCCGTCATCTGCTGGTCCTTTCTGAGACTCACTTTTTGGCGCCCCCGGCCCCACACTCCATACCCCAACTTGATTTTTCAGTGTGAGTCTTGCATCCCTGCTGAACTGTAAGAACCTGGGGCTCTTTGCCTCATTTTCTCTTTCACTTGCGCTAAACCAGGTTCCAGATAGGCACTCACTCGGGCACTTGCCAGTTGCTTCGTTTCTTCACTTGGAGAACATTAAGTGGACCAGGTCTCCTTGAGGGCATTAGGGTGCTGGGATTCACCTTTGGGGAGCTTCCATTTAATAGAGAATACAGAGTTCACGCACTGAATCCTCACAACAGCCTCCAAGCCAGGAACCTACTGTTAACCCTCTGTGCAGACTCAAGCTTAATATCCAGCCCAGGCCCATGATTCCTGCACGCAAAGGTAGGCACTGGGTGTGACGGTACCCACCGTGCGCTCCCCAGGCATGTTCCGTACCGTGTGGCAGCCTACAGTGTCTCTTGTGAAGGCTTTTTTTCTCCCCAGAAATGGATTCAGTTGACCTAATCTGCAGTGACCCTCCTGTGTTAGGCAGAGTCTTCTCCCTGCATCACTCCACCACTCTGGGGACCGCTTGTGCAGCCACTGAGACTGCCCCAGGAACACAAGGCCCAGTGAGGGCCTGGAATCTGGTGGGCTGAGGACCAGGAAGCGTCTGCCCCTGGTCCCTAACCCTGCAGCCAGCTGTGAGTGTGTGTGTTGAAGTGCAGGTCGCCCCCAATTTCAGCTTCTAAGTGCAGGCTGTTCCCCAAATCTGCACCACTACCTGCGTCTCTAACCCTTTTGAAAGCAAATCACCACCCAGAGGAGGAGCTGGAATTTTAATTGGACCTCACCCTGAGGGTGCTCAGTGTTCTCACACTGAGTGCAAAAACTTTAGCCAGTTGGCCACAAGCTGTTGATTTTGCTGGCAACGTCGGGTTCGCAAAGATCCTTGCACCCAGTCTGATATATTTGCATTCTACCCCTGGGCCACTGGGTTTCACCTGTGGGGCCAGAGCAGTGTCCAAGGTGCCCCCTCTTTGTTGCTGCAAACTCCATGGAGTTTCTTTCCTTATCAGTCATTATTTCAGTGTGCCCAGCAGACTGGCAGGCCAGGGAGATGGGGAACACAGATGAACACAGCATATGTCAGTGCCAGGTCATTCTGAACCAACAATGAACAGACAAAGATGGACATATGATCGGCTAATTATGGAATGCAGACCACGAGCTGCCACGGGATGGGCACAGGCGTGTGAGGCTGAGTGATCCATTAGATGTCGGAACTCCCGAGGGCTCTCGCTTGGTGCAGCCAGGTGATGTCAGGAGGCGTCTGAGGGCCTCTGAAGGGAGGAGGCAGGGCATCAACCTGCTGTTAGGTGTGGCCACTTGCACTGGGAGAAGAAGCTTGAAAGACCAACCTAGCTAAATGTGGGCTTATTGCCACCCTCTCTCTAGCCCCATGACAAAGACTAGGTATGTGGGGCCTTGCGAATCAAAGGGTAGCACTTACTGGCACCTTGGAGAGACTGGCATTGATTTCTCAGGGGAAGAATTTGGCGTGATGAACTTGTCTCCAGAGTGATGATCTTGTCTCCAAATGTAAACTCCCTTTCACTGGCTGCTGGATGGTGTTCATTCTAACTTCTGAGGTCCTACCCTTTAGTCATCAAGTCAAAATAGTACATACCTCTTTATCCACAGACTCCAGAAGATTTGGGGGGCAATCCTGTGACCTCAAGGATCCTAGCAAGCAGTGACAGCCCCCTCGGGGGGCCAAGGTGCCCCTTCCCCTGCATGGCTGCAGTCCCAAGGTGGGGTGCATAGTTTGGGGCCTGGAGTGTAGGTTGGGCCTGGTCTGCTGGTCCCAGCCCTGTGGTGGTGTCAGCAGCAGGTAAAGGAAATTGTTGTCGAGTTTGCATTTGGCCAAGGGTCCAGGGAAAACAAGTCCTTGGAGCCACAGAGCCATGGAGATAGACAGCGCCCTCCGTAGCTCCTAACTTCTTGCTTATTCTTGTGCTTTCTGTCAACAGAAGGAGGTGCAGGTACTGACTGACTGGTCCTTGCTAGTTAAACACGGGCAGCTCCGAGGCCTTCTAGGAACAGGAAGACCATCTATTTGCAGTTGTTTGTCAGTCACACCCTTGGGTGGAACCAGCCTGGGCTTCGTTCTCAGTGTTGTGGAGCAGATCTGTGAGTCTGGCTTGCACCGACGTCATGTTCTTGGTAAAAGGAGCGTGCTTAATGGAGGACAGAACCACTGGGGAGATGAGCTAGGACGGCTTGGCCTCATGCTCCAAGCGGCAGCCTGAGGTGGCCTCAGGACAGCCAGCTTTTTGGGCCAAGGTGCTAGGCTGAGCGAGAGTGGTGAGGATTTGCCTGCCCCATCCCACAGCTGGTGAGCTGGCAGGGGAACAGGGCAGTCTGCTTTCCCCCACCTGGGCTGACCTGGGGGAGCCGGACCCAGTAACTGCTCTCTGGTGAGGCTCTGTAGCTGCCTGCCTACCATCTGCCTGAAATGACCAGAGACAAGGAAATCGAATCCCTGCATTTTTAAAATCCAGAAGGAAGGGAAACTCCACCCGGGAAACATAACCCAAGTAACATGTTTGGAAGCAGGATGTTTAATTGTCAAACTTTTCTTGAGACCCAGCTGCCGGGTAATGTTATCTCGGTGGCTTCTGAGACCGGAGGGGAGTTTATCTGGGCTCCTGACGCAGGCTCGGTAAACAGAGCCGGCTTACTTGAGTGACCTCTGCCCCGTCCCTCTTCCTGACACCTGCTCTTTCTCTGCAGTTTATCTCCAAAGTTTCCAGCACCACCAGGGCCAGCTCGGGGAGACTTGAGACTCCCTGGAGTCGGGGCGGGGGCCTCAGCATGGGCTAGGCTGGGGTTTTGTGTATCATTGCACATCTGGAGTGATAATCCAGGATTTTCCAGGTTTGGATGAGAGCAGAGGAGCTTCCTGCCAAGACAAGAGGATGGGGTCTAGAGACCGTCCTCATATCTCTGGGCTTATCTCCGGGGAGCACCCTGAGCATTTCCTCAGCTCTGGGTTTTGACTGTCCAGGAGAGGAGGCCAGGCCTGCAGCACAACCCAGACCTTCGGAGGAGGAGGGTGGGGTCTGGTTCCCACCACGTGTTCATGCTCACGCTATGCAAGGAAGCGAGGTGCAAGGCTTGGCAGGAGGGCCCCTTTGCACAACTGGGAAAGAAGGCCTGTTGGGGGAACCATGGCTGTACCCTGAAAGTCTTGCGGAGGGCGCTCTGTCACCCCTTTCCTCTGGCAAGTTCTCTAGAGCATGTGCCATTGGTATGGGTTTAGGTCAGGGGTTAAACAGAGATGATTCCCTGTGGACTTTCAACTATTTAAAAAAGTAAAGGATAAAAGACTTTTCCAAGAGGGGCACGTTCTGGTCATATGCAGGACAGTCCTGGGCTGGGAATCGGGAGGTCTGGGTTCCTGCCCAGCTCTGCCACTAGTGGGGTGATCACACTGCTTAACAATAGTACGTGGTACGTGCGTCAGCTTGGCGGCCCCGAAAGGGCAGGCCGCAGTACAGAGTTGGAGACCAAGGGTCTGAGAGGCGGGAGGGAGCCCTCACAGTCAGTAAGAAGGGTGCATCTGTGGTTGGCTCCAGAATTTTCTTCGTCTTATCTGGCCTTCCCCTTCCTGGAGCCAGGCTGGTGTCCTGGGCCCTGGGTTCCTCCTCTGCCAAACAAGAAGCCCCTTACCTTGTATGAAACTTGGGTTCAGTCTCCAGCAGCCCCCCATCCCCACATGCCCTGAGTCCTCCCAGCTATCAGGAGCTGTGAGCCTGTGGTTAATTCTCCCTGGGAGGTGAAGGGAAGCCCCTAATTATCCCAGCGGATGGAGCATGGGTGTTAAGCCCCAGTTAAGCCCTGCCTCTGGGCTCTGCTCCTGCTGCAGAAATCAGGAACACTCTCTCTTGGGCAGGCTGGGCCACTTGGGGCCTCCTTGCTTTCAGGGGGCAGCACCTGGCAAGTACCCAGAAAGGGTCATGAGGAGGGCTGTCCATCACCCCTGTCCTCTAGCCAGTTCTCCAGAGCACGCGCCATTGGTGTGGGTTGAGGTCGAGGGTTAAGCCGAGATGATTCCCTCTCTGGGGGAAGCCTGGGAGGGGAAAGTTGGAGCCGGAAGTCAAAAGGGAGATGGGGCGGGTTCTGACCCTGTGAGGGGTATCCTTGTGTTGGTCTGGTTGTGTAGCGATCCTGACCCAGGGCTGCTGTCTGGACTCCAGGTCCTGCCCCTTCTGGGTCTGGGGCCCTCTGCATCGCCTGTACTCCGCTGTGTTTCTCCCTGCCACTCTCTGAGGAAGGGCTGTCCAGACTTTTTAGGCCACCTGGAGCTTCGTTTTAAACTTAGAAGATGTCTGTTGAGCCCTCGGTCAAGTGGTTCGTCTTAAATATCCAGTCTTAGATTTCATATAGGGAAATAGTCCCGTGGCTGTCTGCAATTTAATTACCACCATGATCATATTAAAAGGCCGTTAAAAGATAATGAGATCATGAGGGCTCTGAGTGGACCCCTGAGTGGACCGATGCTGCCAGGATGGGAATGGGTGTTTAATAAAGGGCTGAGCTTGGCCCACTTCCTCTCTCTGTCTCTTACACCCACTTACCCTCAAACTTATGCCAGGGGATGACCCTTGCCAGATGCTGGCACCACGCCCTTGGAATTCCCACACTTCCAGAATCACATAAACTTCTATTCCTTATAGTTTACCCAGCAGAAAACAGACCAAGATGCTTAGTGGAGTAAAGAACAGGAGTAGACTCAGCTAGATTGGGTTCAATTCTTTTTGCCCTATTCCTATTAACTGTGTGACTTCAAGCAAGTTCCTTTGCTTCTCTGTGCCTGACCTTCCTCCTGTATCACAGGGTGAAACAGTGGTAGCTCCTTAATTGGGCTGAAGATTAATATAATGCACACAAGTATTTACACTGTGTTGGCATCAAGTAAGTTAGCTAATATTTAGCTATCAAAATGGCTTTACAATTCATTGTATGAAATGAACATTTACATATGATGTAAAGCAAAGCCTATCCCTATCTATTTATTGTAATAAATTAGTAGTTAATTTTGAGCTTGTGAGTGTAGGGATGGCCTTTCACTTAATGTTCTTCCTTCTAGGATTTTTAATCATAAATGCCTTATCTCTGGGTGGCAAAATCCATCCTAGTTGCATTTCAGAGAAAACACCAGGGCATGAGGCTGACTGAGTTTGGGAAGGGGAGAGGGAGGGAGGGGAGGAGGGAGAGAGGGGAGAAGTGAGGGGAGTCTGGGCAGAGGCAGCCACGCGTGAAGCTCAGCGCTTCTGTGCAGGCCCTGCTGCAGGCCTCTGAGAGCTCAGCCAGTCTGTTGCCAGGAGTCTAAATGTTAGTGCTTTTTACCCGAGTGCTTCCTCCTCACTGTGGCCAGACCCTGGCTTCTCTAGCTCTGTTGTTCTCCCTACTGACAGAGTCGCCCAGGTCTGTGGGATCAGAATCACCAGGCGGAAGCCCAGGGTTCTGCGCTGTCACACTCCCGTGGTGATTCTGGTGGGCATCCAGGCTGAGGAGCAGTGCTGGGGCCCTGTGGCCTGCCTCCTCCTGAGCCTCACCTGTGGCCCATCTGTACTGTCCCTCGACACGTGCTGGACCGTGGGCGCTCAGGGGTACAGCAGAATAGCCCTGTGGCTCTGGCCTCTCACAGGATGGACACACACGGTCGCCACAGCAGGCCAGGTTGTGAGCGTGGGGTGCTCTCTCCTTCCCAGAGGCCTGCTGGGCCAGGCAGTAGCTCTGCAGCCCCTGCAGCAGCCTTGGGAACTGAGGTGACAGTCTGGCCCCAAAACACCTTCATTGCGAAGGACCTAGAGAGAAAAGCTTCCATATCTGCAGGCCTGCTTCCCATCCCAGAGATCCAGTTTGCTTGTTCAACAAGCGAACTGTTTCTGAGCGTCTGCTGTGTGCCAGGCACTGAGCACGGAGTTAGAGATACAAAGACAAATCACACATCTCTGAAATGCTGTGGTCTCCTGAAGTGCTCTGCAGAGTGAGTTCTGAGGATGCATTGTGGCAAAATAAGCTGGGCTTGCTCGAAGTGTAGATGTCAGACCCAGATCCACATATGCAGACTGTCACATAATGAGACCCAGGCACCTTTAATTTTGGAAGATCCCTTGTGGCATCATATTCACTATAAAGTTTGAGAACTTGTGAAATTTAGCTACCAAAAAAAAAAAAACTATCATGATCCTAATTTTATGTTCTTTGTATCAAATATAGCATAAAAAGAAGGAAATTAAAACCACGTACTTTAATCTTACCACCCTAAGGTAATCACCCTGAGCATTTTATTGAATGTTTCTCAGGCTCTGTGTGTGTGTGTGTGTGTGTGCGTGTGTGTGTGTGTATTTAGACATGTATTACAGAACGCAAGGCACCCAACTCTGCACTAGATGAGGTGAGGAAAAGAGCACGCCAGCTGCTGTGCTTCCCCCGTCGTGCGAAGTAACACCTGACACAGCCTGAAGCCCAGCCTTGGTCATCTGCTCATTTGCTCTTACTTTTCCCACAGGTCTACATCATCAACGTGACCTGGTCCGACTCTACCTCCCAGACCATCTACCGGAGGTACAGCAAGTTCTTTGATCTGCAGGTGAGTTGGCTGGATCTCAGGTGGTGGCCTGAGTCCCTCTGGGGTGCTGGCCCCTCTCATCAGAGCTTTCAGAGCCAGAATCTGGACTGGTGCAGAGGGACAGACGAGGGAGGTCTGATGGTGGAGCAGGGCTTGTCTCTGTCTTGGACGCTGTGTGCAGACCCTTGGAGGTTTGTTGGCTTCCCCAGACGGTTTCAACAGTCATATAACTTTGTCACCCTCCTTCCCCTGGCGGGTGGAGAGGATAGGATGGCTATGGGTGCTGTGTGCCTGAGCAGACATGTCTATAAACATCCAAGATGAGACACAAGCCGCCACATCATTGCAGGCAAAGAAAAGCAAACACACAGAGAAGACTGAAACAGAAAATAAGCAATTTCTTGAACTGCAGACACAAGCTGGGCATACCACTGTGTCTGTCTAACCAAATAAGGCACTTGCCACCCAGATAGAACATGTGGATGATGGACTTGTGTCTCCAGTTCCTGTGAGTGTGTTCTCACGGGGGAATGGCACAGTCACCATTGCCAATACCCCCTAGTACCGACGGATTTACTTTGTCTTCTTTTAGTGACAAGTGACAGTTCTGTACTCATGCCAGCTCAGGCAAAAATACAGCAGGGAACCTTATGCAATCAACCAGATTGTGAGAGGGGCAGGGAGACAGTGGGCTTCAGGCACAACAGAAAGGAGGATCAGCTCTTTCCCTGGCTTGTTTCTGCTTCCCTCTGGCATTGTCCTCAGTTTCTGTTACCTAACACTATAGAATTCAGCTGTCACAGCTTTTGAATTTCATGTCTGTGGCTCTCAACAGCTAAGACACCAATGCTCTCCCAGTTCCAAATTGACAAATCTCGGGGAAGACTTTGGTTGGCCTGACTTTGACTAGGTGACTTCTCTGGGCCAGTCAGAATGGTCAGGGATAGAAGGTTATGAAGCATAGATATAGCCACTAGGGAGTCCATCTCTGTGTGTCAGAGGCAAGTACTGTACCAGAGAAGGGAGAATCTCTGAGTTGGGCAGCAACCCTACTACCAGGAAGGGAAAGCTGAGATACTCTAGACTTCCTCAGGGTGTTAGCTTATAACACCTGCAAGAGTCCAAATACTATGTAAATAACTTGTATACTGTATTGTTTAGGAAACAATAACAAGGAAAAAAGTCTGTGCGTGTTTAGTACAGACAAAAAATGTTTTCAAATATTTTTGATCCACTGTTGGTTGAATCTGAAACCAGGCAGACTCTGGTTTAGGCCTACAAAGAAAAGATAACCACTCCCAGTCCTCAAATAGGGCCTTCACCCTTGCCTCGCAAGACTTTGGTGGTGAGTTATCTTGGGGAGGCAGGTTTGCATGTTTGCCCCGATACGTGATCTATCTCATTGTCCTTATTGTTCTACTTATGAGACAAGCTAAAGGTGAGGTGGCTTCCTGTATTACAAATCCTCTCTTAATCTACTTATATGGGGCTGAATATCCCATTGAAGATGGAATTGAAAGCCACTCCTTGCCTTCCTGCCTTCTTCCCCTTTCCCTCTCAATTCCTGTCCCGTCTCCATGAGTCCTTACAGCATGAACTGGTTGGATCTGCTGATACCCCATCAATGGGTACAGTGTGCTGGACAGGAAATGGTAACTCAGTTGGGGAGAGGGAACCCTGAAAGAGCTCATTGATGAGCTGGAGGGGGTCTGAAAGCCAGTGGAAACTTCCAAATCAGAACTTTTCTTCCTGCTCTTCCGTTCTGGTCCCCCACCCCCTCCCAAGTTACAGAATCTCACAAGAAAGGAATGTTGCATCCCCACGTCTCCCTTGCTGTAGGAGGGCCCGTTTCCCCATGTTGGGAGGGGACACAAGCATGATGCAGCCTAGTCATGCGTGGCCATGAACGTAGCCAGTTTTGTCCATATGGGACGTCACCGCCCAGTACAGCCAGCCCTACTGCATCTGCAGATTCAACCTATTGCAGATTGAAAATACTGAAAAAACTATTTTCATCTCTCCTGGACATATTCAGACTTTCTCCTTAGCACTATTCCTAACCAATGTAGTATGGTAGTTGTTACTGTAGCATTTACATTGTATTGGACCTTATAAATAATCTAGAGATTTAAAGTCTATGAGAGAATGTGCATAGATTATATGCAAATACTCTTCCATTTATATAAGGGACATGAGGATGTGAAGATTTGGATATTTGTGGGAGTCCTGCAAACCAGTCCCCAGGGACACTGAGGATGGTGCAGCTAGAGAGGGGCTGGGACCGTCCCATGGAAGATGGCTGTTGAGCCCATTTGAACCCCATGATAACTTCCAGTGACATTTACCAAGGTTACTGGTTTAATATGATGGCTCCTCTAGGAAAAGAGCAAATGGGGTTGCTGCTGTCTCTGGTGCGTGGTGGCACTTCTCGAGAGGCTGTGTGAGGGTGGTGTAGAGTCAGGTGTGGTGGCACGGGTCTATAAACCCAGTCCTCAGGAAGCTGAGGCCAGAGGATCACTGTGAGTTCTAGGCCAGCCTGGGCTACACAGTGAGTTCAAAGCCATCCTGAACTAGTGAGACCCTGTTACAAAAAAAAAAAAAAAAAAAAAAAAAAAAAAAACAAGGATCAGGGAGAGAGAGAGACAGAGACATACAGAGCCTAAACTGGACACTTGGGGACTGGATCCTGGCTGAACCTCAGAAAAGGCTCCTTAACTGTTCCAGACTCAGTTTTCTCATCTTTAGGATGAAGATTTGCACAGAACTCACCCCAGTAGCGGTGTTATGAGGATTTGTGAGTTAGTCCACATTCTCTCTAATGCTTGTCTAGTGAGTTACCTGATGTTACTAGGGAGAGGACGTTGGACCACATCGTCAGAGGGCTGGGAGCTCAGAACCTTTCTTTTGGGGATGCTGCACTCTGCTGATGAGCAGTCAGAGTCCTGCAGCCCATGGGCCCCCTTGGTAGCAGCTTTGGGAGGTGGAGAATGTGAGGTACAGGGGCGTGGCCCATAGGATTGCTCACTTTTTGGCTGTGTCCCACCCCAGAACCCTGAAAGGCCCAGGCCCACTAATCCCACCAGAGGAAAGCTGCTTCTCTGACTTCGCAGACCCATGGCTGTGGCCTACCAGAGGCCAGAGAACCCTCTGTGGGTCTGGTGGAAATGCCCTTCCCCACAGCAGGGTGTAGGCATGCAATTTCATCTACGGCTTCAGTGCTTCCAGTGAAGGGGCCCCCAGTGAAGAGCCACCTAGTGAAGCCAGTTTAGACCATGAATCATGCATGGGCTGCTTAGGTACCACTTGGGAATCTACAGGTGCCATTCAGAGAGTAATGGGGAGACTGGATACTCCTTGGATGGCCCCAGCACCCCACCTCAGTGCTCACAAGTTGATTGCTCAGTCCCCAGTGTGGGTGCCTCCGTATATTCCCTTTTATCTCTCCCTTTTCAGATGGTGTCTTTTGCCCTGGGTAGAAGGTAGTTCACCATGAGGGTCTTTGGGACCCACCAAGCAGTCCTGACCCTCCTCTGGCAGCCAGCTGAGGGCCGTGTGGTACACATAGATCCATTTCTCCCTCTAGAAAGCCAATGGGGAGATGTTGTACTATACCTGCCCTTCATGCCCATAGCCAGCAAGCACCACAAGGGTCTTCTGCTACAGATCTGAACAGGACCCCTTGTCTTACTTTTCTTTTTTTGCTGAGACAAAAAACCTAATGCCCAAAATTAAGGAAGGGAAGGTTTATTTAGCTCAGTTTGTAGAGGTTTCAGTCCATAATTAGCTGGCTCCAAGGCAGGGTGGCACATGGCGGAGGGGCAACCCTTCAGCCTCTTTCCCTCTCTTATACTGTATACAGGCTACCTGCCCTAGGTCAGGTGTAGCACTCACACTGCCAATCCCAGCACTAGACAGTGGGAAGTGTTCACCCTCAATGACCTCATGAGGCTTTGGGAGGACATCCAGACACCAGCCATAACTCCCCCAGACCCAGCTTTTCCATGTTGCTCCACTGCTGCGTCCACTTCGGCATCATAGCCATCCCACCCAACTTCCATGCACACCAGGATGTGAAGTGGGATGTCCCTGGGGGTTTGCATCCTTCAGGCTCTGCCAGGACCTGACTGCTCTGCATGTGGAGCTCCCAGGAACAACCTTGGCACACACTGTCTCTGGTGCCAGGCCGGAGAGAGGTGGAAGTTGGAGGGCTTGTGCTTGAAGGAGAGCCAGTGTCCCCTTTGAGGTGACCCCTGGCATCAACAAGCCCTGTTACAGTGTGTTCCAGTGGCCCCCACTTAAGCCTCATATAATCGTGGACATGGCTGAGTTGGCGTTAGTGATTGGTTTGTCACTAACGCCAGGATTGGCAATATGAGTGTCGCGCCCGCCCAGGGTGGAGCCGACAGTGTAAGGGCTGGAAGAAGGCGTGACTTCCCTCTCTTGCCTGTTCACGCCTTGCTGTTTTGCAGCTGCCATGAACAGTTGCCCACCCCCGCCACGCTGCCCTGCCTTGCAGCCGGCTGAGTATGGACTGAAACCTCCAAGAACTGTAAGAAATGAACCTTTCCTTCCCAAATTTTGGGTGTCAGGTATTGTCTGAACAAGGAGGAGAAAGTAACTAAGACAAGCCCTCAAAAGGGCACTCAGAACTCTGGTGCTACACTGGGGAGTTCTTCACGGGACATGGGGCAGGTCACAGATGGAGAAGGCAGAGAGCCGGCAGACAGTGGCTAACTGCTCCTTCTGCACCGGTGTGGAGCTGCAGGTCTGTGCACAGCAGGTTGGGCCATGTCACTGCTCCCCTTCCCACAGTGCCACCCGCATCCTCGCTCATTCACTGCTGCTCTGGTGCTGGGCTGGGGTTGCCAGCTAAACATGAGATGGCCAGCTAGATTTTCAAGTACAAGTATGTTCCAGACACTGCATGGGAAGTACTTATACTAAAAAAAGTTATTGTTCTTTATGTGAAGTTCAGATCCTACTGTGTGTTTTCATTTGCTAAATCTGCTGCCCTACCCCAGGTGCAAGTGTGAGTGGCGGGTGGGAAACTGTAAAGATGCCCAGTGCAGCTGGCTGGGGTGAGAGGAGACTGGCCTCACCTGGCAGGCAGAAGGGCACAGGCTGAGGGACACGAAGTCGGAAGGCTGATCCCTTCCTTCAGGGGCCTATCTCCAGAGGGGAAAAGGCTTCTAACCAATGAAGTGCGCTGCAGATAAGATAAATACTAGATGGAGGTGTGAACAGTACGCTCTGGGCAGAAGAGGAAGGAAAGTGCATTCTCCTTGGGAAGGGGACAGAGGTCCTGATTGCCGACAGCAGGCCAGAGGGACGTAGCCACGTACCCTCATGTACCAGTTTGGGGGTTGGTTGTTTTTGGAGAATTATTAGGGTTAAGTATGTTTCCAGCTTGTCAGATTTGTCATCCATTCCTGCCTCCTCTCTCCCATCCCCCCGCCCTGCCATCCTTCTTTCGATCTATCCAGTAGTGAATGTCTGCCTCCTCTGTCCCAAGCGGTCACCCAGACTGTGGGGAGACATGAATGAGCAAACTCAGATCTGGTTCCTGCTTCCCTGTGAGTTACAGCTTCTACTTTTAAAAAAACCAAACAATTAATATGTTATACTCTTTTAGATGTACCATGAGGAGTGCAATGAACTTATTACGAGGAAGCCTTATACTCTGGGGTGGGGCAGATTTCCTTGAAGAAGTAACAGAAGAATGAGTGATTCCATCTAACTTTACTTTTGAGATCAGCGATTGTTTTGTGGAAAGCAAAAGGCTGTCCCCAGACTCTTACAGGAATGTACACAAGCCCTCCAGGAAGCACCCACTGCGGAGGCTTCATTTTCATGTTGTCTCATGCTGTAGCCACTAGCCACATGTGACTATTTCAATGTAACTTTAAAACTTAAAAATTAAGTTTGAAAAATTAAACATTCATGTCCTCAGCCGTACTTGGCCTGCCACAGGAGCTGGGGTTGTGCGCTGAGCAGACATCGGCTATTCCTGTTATCCTGGACGGTTGTGTTAGACTGTGCTGCCTTGGACCATCTCACACACAACCAGCTTGATCTGGCTTTCTACCCACCTGGGAGTGCTCTGCCTAACCCTTCTCCAGGTTGCCCCCTAAAAATTCTGGGGTGCCAGCAAGAAGAAGGAGACTATATTCCTGCCCCCACTGACAGAGCATTCCAACTGAACAGCTAGCTAGTCCAAACACCTCTGCTGGAAACTGGGCCAGTTCGAGCATTTCACATGTCAAGCTGAGAACACGGAAGAGTGAGGTTCTTTGTTTCTTCTAAAAATATCTCATCACTCAGCCCTCTGTGACCAGGAAGGGGACCTGTCCCAGAGGGAGCTGACTAGGACAGGGTTGAATGCACCTGTTTGGCTGTAAAGGGGCTGGCTTGCTCGGAGGTGCAGTTAGAGGGGGAAGGGGCCGCAGATGCCCTTTCAGGTCACCTTTTTCTCGGCAGCTGGCCCGCATTTCCCCATTCCGTCAGTTTGCTCACTCGGGCCCTTCACTTCAAGTGTCTCCCCCATGACCCAGGCTCACCAAGAAAGGACCGGAAGGCCCTCTGAAGCCGGCCCCGTGGGAGGCTGTTTCCCAACCTGACCTGCGAAGCGCCGAGCTGCAGTAGTTTCTCTGCAAACATCGGCTCCGTGGTGCCCTTCAGTCTGAACGCGGGCCAGCGAGTACACCGGGGTGATGTTTGATCAGAACTGAGAGAGGCCCTTTGGCCCCCCGACACCACTTGGAAGGCAGCTGAGAGAGCTGTGGCAGTTCAGGTTTGCTCATTTGCTCCGAAGGGCTTAACCTGTTTGGGAGAGCTTTCCTCTCTCTTCCTCGTCCACTCTTCAGACTCTCCACCCACAGCCAACCCGGGCACACTTCCTTTCCAGCTCTGTAGGAGCCTGGTTAATGATGGCTGAACAAAGCTGTCACCCCCAAATCCTTAAGGACCAGCCTTAGAGTGGATGTGTGTGTGGGTGTGTTAAAATGGAACTCGGGGAGATTTTTGGAGCCACTGCATTTTTAGAATTAGAAGAGTTCTTGTTCTAAATCCTTCACTTTGCAGGTAAAGAATTCTGTTGATTTTTCTATTCATGAAACTTACATGAGCTTTACCTCCATGGCCAGAGTGGGCCTCAACTGAGGTCACCTGGGTGATCCTCGCGACGATGAACTTGAGGATAAGGAAAGGAGAAACCCTCTGTTACAGGCGCTCTGCCTTCTAACTGTTCAGAGAATTTTTTTTTTTTTTTTGAGATACTTGATTGTAGGCAAGAAGCAAGGGATCAAAGCCTGGGGAGGCAACTTGCCAAGTTCTAGGGACAGTTCTGTGCCAGGGACTTCATGGCGTTGGACACCTTCCACTCTAGCATTGGCTGCCAGCTCGAGTGGCTCGGGGAGCGGCAGACCTTTGCCTCGCTCACACACCCTCCCCAGGGAACGGCGGCCTTGGCCGAGGTCAGTGGCAGTCCCGGAAGGGCTCGGAGCTCCGTGTTGTTTGACGTGATGGAAATGGGTAACAGTTGAAAGGCTGTCCGCAGAGGGTTGCTCAGTAAACTGTGCTGCTCTCACGCCACTTAGTACAGCACACCAAACAAATGCGATTGATCTCAGTTCTAGGTATGGATTACCGAGAAATGTCAGTCCAAAAAGGAAGTTTCAGAGTGTGTTTACAGAATGATAGACATTAAACAAGTATAAAAAAGCAAATATATCTTTTGCAGGTACATGTATAGTATGTGTTTTGTAAATACTTTTAAAAGATCTAGGAAGATGCACTCTAGATTAGTAACAAAGTTATCACTAGATGGGAGTTGAGGAACATTAATAGGTGTAGAGGCTTGGTCAAAGGGGAGCCTTAACCTTAATGTCTTTCTGTTTTAAAAAAGGAGAGTACACTTATTATGTGTAATATTAATATTTTAATAATTAGAGACACTGTGGAAAGAGGAGGAGGTAGTGGAAAATCTAAAGCAAAATATGTCTCACATGGTCATTACAGTAAATCAGGACAGGATAGGCAGATTAAAAAATAGATATAAAGGGTATATCTAGCCAGTGAAAGAAAAATAATTATCAAAATCACATTACCTCATGTTTCTTGGACTGTCATTCTAATCCATTCCTGTGGAGTGTAACTGGTTATATCTCATCACAGCTAACCCCAGGGACCTATCCAGATTATCTTGTCAAATGGGAATCTGGTATTCAAATATTGCTTGAAATCTATGAACTTTGTATTGGAGCAAAAGCTTTTTGTCTGCAGCTCCTGGGTCATAACAACACCAGAGTGAGTCATGTGGTGGGGGAGTGTGGTGGTTAGGGAACACATGCTCCGACCAGAATGATGGGTTCTGAGACTGGCTCCAGCCCTTTGACTGTCAAACTCTGATGAGTCATGTAATCTCTCTGTGCCTCCCTTTTTTCTCATTCTTGTAAATGGGGTCAATAAAAATACCTGCCTCTAGGGTAATAGAAAGAATGAACTGAGACAAACCATGTGAGAAATTCCTGGAGATAGTGACTGAAGTAGAGATCCTAGACAGAGGAGCTGAAACATTACTAATTAGACCCTTAGCAATTTAACTCCAAGAGGAAAAAGCCCCAGATTCCTCCTCATCTGGAGACAGAAGTTTCTTTCTCTGTCCCATTATTACAGATTTCACTTTTACCAAATAGTCAGTCTACTTCCAAAGTTGCAGGACTGACCCATTTACTGCTAGCAATGCTGTTAGGAAAACAGCATTTTCTAAAAAGTAATTACTGGTTGACAGCTTTTCCTTGCTCTTGGAAAGAGGTACCTTTCGGGCTCCTAATGGAGCACGGGGCGTGCATTTCCGCCCATGCAGTGCTCGGCCCGTGAGCTTCCTCTTGGGTGCCTGTGTGCCTTTGATCCAGGCACACACCTGCTGGCTCTGCAGAGTGCGGCCGCGTCCTGTTCCTAAGGGACACAAGGCCCTGTCAGATCAGGCCCACAGATGTACACTTGTCACAAAGCTGGTATTAACCATGTCTGCTGGGTTGAACTATAAGTTTTCCATCCAGAGGTGCTCAGAGGTCATGTACCAGGCCAGGTGAGTATCTACACTCATTTTTACCATGTCGTATTCAGGCCCACCGCAGACATCATTCATCAATCATGGCACTCTCCCATCCTGCACCCATGGCAGACATCATTAGTCAATCAGAGAGACAGGGACTCAGAATCTTTGTAAAACACAAAACCGGGGTATCTTAAGGGAAATTCTGTGTGTCAACTGGCATGGGCCCACTTGAGATAAGACTTTTTGGCCACCAGCTGGTCTAGCTCCTTTCTCTTGTTTGATAGATGAGAAAATTAGACCCCAAGAAGGAAAGGGACTTGTCCAAACTCACAGGACTGGTAACAGCAGGACTAGAATTCAGGTGCTTCAGCTTCTCAGTTTTGCCCACCTAGGATTCCAGCTCCAACCCAAAAGTCTTTCTGTTTTTGATGAGGAGAGCAGAAAGCTCCTACTGCATCAGTGCCACTCAGGGGGCTCCTGCTGGAGGGTAGAGACTGTGCCCTTCCTGGAGAGAAGGTGCCAGTGCCAAGAGCAGAGACTTCCTTGGCCCCCAGCAAGGCCCATGGCAGCGCCCTGGGGGCTGGACTGCGGCCTGGGGCACAGCCCACACTTCCTGCCCACTCATCCCTTCTAGCTGAATACAGACCAGCTCGAGGAGGCAGCATCCGAGTCTGGCACAGCACTCCGACTGCTGGGAGCCACACTCCGTGTCCTCCAGGGGTCAGGGGTCAGGCCAGGGTGTGCTTGGGTGTCACATCACAGAGGCCTTGGAATGTAGTCACCGCCTCCTCTGCTCCTGGACCTAAAGGCCCAAGCTGGAAACTCAGCTCTCGCCCACTGGGACCCATCCCTTCTCTCTGGATAACCAACCAGGAAGTTGGCCGGAAAGTGTGCAAGGACTCTGTGTCCCCTCCAGACTGGAGAGTGATGGGAAGGAAGCCCTTTGGTGGTGGCCAGGTGAGTGTTCTGTGTGTGTGTGTTCACACGCGTGTGCACGCACACACACGCATTCTGAAGCTTCAGCTGTGATCAAGTCACTCTTTTCCTGCCAGAGAGAATTTCATGTTGGTCTTGGGACCTCTGGAGAGAGCAGTGTCCGCAAAGTGCCTGGCACCATGGTCAGTACTGGGGACTCTCAGAAATAACCAGGTTGCCACCCCCGTCTGAGCAGGAGCCATCGGCTGATGGAAGGATCGTGGCAGGACTGACTGCAGCACAGGTACTGCCCTAGTGAGGGTGCCCAGCACCCTGTGCCCGGAGCCCTGCGTTGTGATGGCATTCCATCCAGCGTGTTCAGATCCTCTGGATCCGGGACCCGGAGGTCTTGGCATCCTGGGCTTTCTCCTTCCTGCTGCTGCTGACAACAGTTGGTTTCACTTTGACTCCTGTGCAGCTGGGCATGTGGAACAGCCAGTGCGAGCTCCCAGAGCCTGAGCTGTGAACTTTCCCGAGGGAAGGCAGTTTGTTCATCCCTCTGAGGGGCGCGCTGTCACCAGACTGGGAAGTGCCAGCAGTGTCAGTTGCCCTCAGTAGCATCCACCGTCCCAGGCTGGACCTACACCCAGGAGATTTCAGCTCTGCAATCCCAGGGTCTGAGAGATGTGTCTTCAGATGAGAAGAGAATTGTTGGAGAATTAAAACTGCATCCTTTAAATTCTCAGTTTAGCCAGAACCAGGAAAAGAAACCCCAGGTCCCCTGGAGACCCCTGTCGTCTTTGGAGAGACGTTGTCAGACTCTCCTGAAGAGCTGGTGGGATTCCTGGTGCCTAATTCCCACTTGTGAGTGGAAGCTCAGGAAGGGTCATCAGACGGAACAACCTGGGCTTGGGCTGCAAGCCTTGTGACCCTGGCCTGGGAGTACCTACCATCCCGTCTGCAGAGTAACTGCCTGCAGCACCTGCCTCAGAAAGTGGCTTTAGGTCTTGGAGACAAAGTACAGGATGCCCAAGCCTGGAGCAGCGTGGGCCTCTCCACTGTGACACATCAGGGCCTTGGAAAAAGAAGGGCCTTGAGGTTCCCCTGGGAACACTGTGTGCCCAGCCTGTCTAGGAGAACACCCTCCCAGCCACAGAGGGTCTTGGGCACCCAGGGCTATGATGTCGGAACGCTCTGCCCTAGAGACCGGCTGCCTGGAGTGTGGAGAAGGCTGGGAAGGGGCAGCAGGGTCCTTGAGCCCTGAGCTAGACAGGCCACATTTGGATATGCCTAAACAAAGGTGACCCAGCCAGAGAGGAAGTGCGAAGCTGATGTCTGGGCTGGCACTGAGTGGCTGGCAGAGGGTGGCTTCTGTGACAAGCCCGCCGGTCTCCCCAGCTTGTCTCCCGAGGGCATCTCTATCCCCAAGGAAACAGGCTTGTTTTATCCTGAGATTCCCAGGGCCTCGCCTCCCAACCTGGAGAGGTTTGAGGAGGAATCCCTAGGGGACAGGGGAGGGACCCCCCGAGTGGGTCTCCAGGCTGGGGCCGTGGTGTCTGCGCCTGCCTTGTCCTGTGTGTACCCCAAGGTGCGGTGGGGTGTGGCCCAGGGCAGAGACAGAACCCAAGTGGTAATGAAATTGCATAGGAAGACTCGAAAGTGTAGCTTCTATGCCTGTCTTTTTAGAAACCGCTGCTGCCCCATTTTGGCCTCCTTCCATGCCCAGAAAAGAGTGACTGCTTCTGCCTTCCCTGGGTCAGGGGGTGCCAGGACCCACACGTGGGCCGGGCTGACAGCACCCTCAGCCCCCAGCCCGGTCTCCCCCTTTCCTCTCCTCTAGCTGGACAGAAGGCCCGCCGGGTTTCATCTGTCTGCACCACAGACTAACCCTGCTCACGCCCCGCCAGCTGTTCTTCAGAGCCACACCTGCCGCGCTACTGTCCCTGCTAGAAATAGCTGCGAAGTGGGCCTGTGCCCAGGAAGGGAGTGGCTGGCGTAGTCAGCCCGAATCCCCACCAGCTGTCGGGGAGCTGGGTCAGGTAGCTTCGGGAACAGGTCTGGGCAGGCTTCGCTGTCCCCGGAGTGTCTTCTCTTGGTGAGTGGTAGCCTTCTCTGTCCCAGCCTCTGCCATCGATCAACAGGAGAGCAGGACAGGGGAAGCACCTGGCCCCATTTATTGAGCACCTGCTGGGGCAAGTCATGGTGTCGGAGTGGGGCAGAGGGGTGGAGAAGCTGGGGCAGGAGCTGGCCTGCAGGAGGACTGCAGTAGGCTGACTTTCTGGGTGTGTTGGCTTGTAAGGCACACGTGGGGCTCCACCTCCGTAGGCGCAAACCCAGCTGCTATCTGGACGCCTTCCCATGTCCCGTGGCCGCCGGGGTCTGGAGTGGGAGGCTGGGTCCTGGAAGGAGGCAGGCCTGCCCTCCAGTGCCCGGGAACCCCAGAGCAGCCAGCTCCTTCTCCCCTCGCATCCCTCCTCCTGCGGCGCCCCCACCCCCTGGTCAGCAGCAGGCAGAGTGGCCACCTAGAAGAGCGACCCACAGGGCTCCGGGGCAGGCTGGAGGACCTCGGGCCCCACGGCCTGACTGGGAAACTGCTCCTGGGGGTTTCCGGGTTCACCGGCTCCGCTCCAAAGCTTCTGCAGCAGAGCTGGGAGGGCAAGACATGCTGGAAGCCGCGGGGGCTGCTGTAGGAGGCTTCCCAGCCATGCCGCAGCTGTATTGTTGCTTCGGGGTTTCTCTTTCTCCATCCGGGCTCCCCCGTGTCCACCTCTTCCCTCACGGGCAGGAGACACTACGAAGCCCTTGCCTGAAGGAGGCCTCGGTGACCTGGAAGGAAGACATCAAGCAGTGATACAAAACCTTGGAAGCCATCAGACCTGTCCAGGGTACCCTGGCTGCCAGGGGGATTCAAGCCCTGGTGGAAGCACCCCAAACCTGCCTGTCCCGTCCAGCCCTTGTGCTTCCCCTGTAACACGGGTTTCCTACCAGCCAGAGCGATCCTTTGAGTACACGAGTCTGACTGTACCCTACCCCCACTTAGAACCATTGTAAAGGACTTGGGGGCCGTGTCAGGATGAACTTGGAACTAATGTTCTGTCCCCAGGCAGTGTGACTGGCCCTGGCCTGCCCCTCCAGGTTCATCTCCCTTTTCCTGCTCCCTACAATCCAGCTCACTCTGTTCCTTGGGGCCCCTGAGCCTTTGTCATGGCAACTCCCTCTGCCTGGAGCTCCTTTTCCCTGGGTCTCCCAGCAGGGGGACCTGCACTCCTGGGCACCCCAGCCCTGGCCCCTCTCAGCAGCCACCCCTGCCTCAGAGCTCCCCTGCCTGTTATTTTCAAGACACTTACCACAGTCGGTCATCTTCTTAGCCATCTGTTTGCTTCTTTCCTGTTGCCCTCTTGCCTTCAGAACACGAGCTCTAGGAGAACAGGCCCCTGCTTGCTCCATAGCTTCGGTGTCCCCAGTACTTAGGATGGTGCCTGCTGCATAGCGGGGGCCAGGGAAATCATTGTGGAGCAAATATCGAATGCCTGGCAAACTGGCACTGAGGGTAAAGAATGCTGAGAGAGGCTGTGCCCTCCTCCTCTCGTCCAAGGGCAGTTTCTGTCTTGCTCCTGCCCCCCCACAAAGCCCACCTTTGCCCAGAGGCTGGACTGATACTGGGATTCGGTTGTTGAAGATTAGACGGATCCCCATGGCAAAGGACAGTTTGCACTGCTCAGATATTGAAGGCAGGCAGACTGCGTAGTGCTCTTGCTAAAGCACAGATTTTTGGTGCAGCAGGTTCGTAGCAGGCTTGTGTTTTGCATTTCTACCAGCTCTCAGCTGACATCCACACTGCTAGCCTCAGAATCCCATCTGGAGTGGCCACAGCATGGACTGTCAGAAAGATGAACCGGAGATCTGTCTTCTCCATACCTTCCTTTTTCTCTTTTCTGTCCAACTGTGATCTCTGGACGGAGCCATTGGCTCCTAGCTATCTGTGACCAGGTGGAAATGTGGCCTGGTGGATTTGGACTCTCTGTGAAGAACTCTGTTCCAGTCTCCCAGAAGCTGCCTTGGGGTGGTGTGAGCCGCCTTGGAGAGGCGCTGAATTTGAAGGGTCACCTGTCAGGGGTGTTGCTGCCTGTACTTCCTAATAAGCCGACTTTGTGTGTCTGTGTGCTTTCTCCAAACTCGTGGAACCAGGACTTCGAGTTGCGGGTTTCACCTGTGGCGACATTGAAGGCCATCTGGCCGTTCCTCCGCCCCTCTTCGCCCTCCCGAGGCACACCGGGCGTTCTACAGTCTGTATGTCATTTGGCAGCTCTAGCTGGCAGTAGCTGGGAGGCGTGACCTCTTGCCTTGTGCCAAAGTTCATTTGTGCAGAGAATGCAGTGCTTGACTTGATTGGATCTGGGAATAGCATTGTTAGGGTCTGCATTTTACATTGTCTTCTCTCTTTCAGTTTGAGTCAACAGACTTGACTGAGTTCCTTTGTATTAGTCAGGAGGAGTGAACTGTGTAACCAGTTCTCTGTGGATCAATAAAAGAAGTATTCATTTTCTGCTCACGTTCCAGACCAAACCAAGTCACTGGTGGGCTCTGCCCCAGGAAGAGTTCAGAGCTCAGTTTCTCCCATCTGGTGACTCCAGCCCACGTGGTCTTTGTTTATCCAGCTGGAAAGTGGGAAAGAGCATGTGGAGGATTCCAGGAAGCTCTTAGGGGTTGGTGGGGGAAGCGTTCTCGCCCCTGCTGAGTTCCATTGGTCAGAATTCAGTCACATGAGTCTACCTGGCAGCACGGGAGGCTGAACAGTGCGGGCTGGTTGTGTCCAGCTGTGTGTCAGCTACAGTGATGGACAGTGGGCTCCCAAGACACGGACATTGCTCCCCAGTCACTACAGGCTTTTGTAGGGAGACAGGTGCACGAACAAATCGTTACAATATAGATTGGTAAGCTTAGTTCTAGCAGTGCAGTGAATCTGCAGAAGCCATCTAGAGGGAGGCCAGCGTGTCGTGACGGGGAGGATGGCCAGCAGCCAGGTGGGGTGGGGACCAGTGAGGTGGCAGGGTACAGGACTGGACAGGTCGGTCGAGACAGAGGTCATGAACGGGCAGGCTCATGTCCCATGGGCGGCAGGGAATCCACAGCAGGAGTGTGCAGTGATGGAGCCATCCAAGGGGAGCGAGTTACAGTGACGTTTGGGACCTGTGTGTACATGGAGCTGTCTTTCCTGGGGCCTCCCAGGAGGTTTCAGGGGAGCCTTGGTCTCTTACGCTGTCAAGTTTCTACCGGGATGCTGGGAGGCAGTAGGGAGGAGATGGCCCAGTCACCTGGGACGTGCAGTGCTCCTGGCAGAGCTTGGGGGCCTGCTTGGCCTCGGCCAGGTCTGCCTAGCAGCACAGCCCATGGCGGCGGCTTCCAGGATCTTCAAGGAAGGTCTTGCACCCTTTCCTGGGCCCTGGGCTGACTCAGCCTCTGCTGTTTCCTGGAGAGACCAGGGCTGTGCTGACCCACAGCTCTAGGCCAAGGAGAAGCAAGTTCCTGGAGTCAGTGCTCCCTGTGGCAGGGCGTGGCCTGCCCACTCTGCTCCTGCCTTCTCCTGAGTGTATTCTTTCATTTTTCCTTTTGCACCAACTCTTAGGGGGAGGGAGCTTTAAAGGCTGAAAGTACCTTAACTGACTTGAAATAGAGAAAAAAAAATAGGGACTGGAGATCCTTGGGTGTAGGAAGAGGGAAATCTAGGACACTGGGTTGTCATTCAGTTGCTTTCCCACTTGGCTTCTCTTTCCAAGAGGCCCAGCAGGAGGGTGCATTGGGCACCAGCCCTGGACTCGCACTGCCTTCAGCGGCAGCCTGGGTCTGGGAACACCAAGGGTCTGACTTGGCCTCCTTGTGTAAAACATGCAGGCTCTTTGTCCAGACTTTGGAGTGAATGTGATCTTGTGGTGGCCAGGCCATTTTGGGGACCACAGTTTGGGGCCACTGGAGAATGAGAGGAATCAGGCAGCCCCACAGCTGGGGTGTGATTGAGCTGGAAAAGAGGTTCAAACTTGTACTCCTCCTTCCCTCTCCCCCTTTTTCAGGGACTCTTCCTCTTTAGAATGTCCCTGGGAGTCCATGTGGGAGTGGGAAGTGTCAGCAGCTCTGAGAGTGCTTTAAGAACCTGGGGCAGGGTCTTTGAAAAGGTTGAGGAATAGCTAGAGAGCCCAGGAGAGAACACAGCAGCCACACCAGACCTTGCCAGGAAACGCCCCCCGCCCAGACAGCCCTCTTCTCTGGGGGGAGTGTCACCACCCACGCCCTGGCCTGGCACCAGGACTTCTCTGGCCGCCCGTCCCACACACAGATGTCTCATCCATCGCTCTGCAGCCTATATCCTGACCAGATGTGTCTTTCTACAGTTGTACTTCCAGAGTGTTCCTCCTCTGCTGAGCACTCTCCAGGGGCTCCCTAGTGCCTGGAGCAGGAAGTCCAAATCCTTCCTCCCAGTCTCAAATGATCCCGCATCTTGTCCGTACTCCGCCCAGCACATGCCCTCCCTGCCTGAGCTGAGGAGCGGCGGGCATAGGGGCTGGCACCGTGGGTGCTGGCAGCAGGTGGGGTGGAGCTCCAGTTGTGTGGTAGGAAACCACATCTTGGGTGCACGTGTCCTAGGGAGCTACTGGACTCGGTCCTCCTGGAACCAGGCTTGGAGCCAGCTGAGGTCAAAACCTTGACCTGCACTCTTGGTCAGTAGTTTTCAGGGTGGTCAGCTGCCCCGCATCGGTGCTGTTTCCTCTTGGCCAGTGGGAGCTGAAGTTGCTTGAGGGCTCTCATGAGCCTTCAGAACTCCAGAGCCTTAGGAAGCCAAGGGCCATGAAGTCAGAGGTGAAGGATCTCAAAGGCCTCCAAGACACTGGCGGTGAGGGCTGGGTGGGCCTGGCCGACAGCCCTGAGCAGTTTCCTGGAAGCGGAAGAGCTGGAAGACAGCGCTGGAGGTGAGATGAGACCATGGAGTCTTCGTAGAAAACCAGTGCCACCCACCCCTGCTGTCTCGTACTAATTCAATCCACACGTCACCACGTAGTGCTCTTGTTACCCATACCTACGCTTTTGGTTTGGTTTGGTTTGGTTTGGGGTTTTTTGTTTATTTGTTTGTTTTTTGTTTTTTTAGCCAGGGTCTTACTATGTAGTTCAGGTTTACTCACTGTGTAGCCCAGGTTGACCTCAAACCACTGCAATCCCCCTGCCTCAGCCTCTCGAATGCTGGGATTACAGTGCCGAGCACTTTACACACAGTGATCCTCTCACCCACTGTGCCAGTCAGTTTCTGTCACTGTTCCCATTTTGCAGACGAGAAAACTGAGCTGGCCAGATCCACCTGGCTCTGTACCATTTCTTCTTCACATTTACTAAACTGGTGCCCAAGCACCACCATGAGTTCAAATAGAGACTTTTGGTAGAGCACTGGCAAAAATGTTACCTTTTGGTAGTTGCATGTTGTTTTAATGCATGTTCGTGTTGGGAATTGAAGTCTCATATGTCTTCCCTAAGTTTATATGTTGAAGTCTTCTACCCCACAACTTCAGGATGTGACATTATTTAGAAAGAGTCCTTGCAGATGTAATTAGTTGAGATGAGATCATCGTGGAGTAGGGTAGGCCCCTAATGCTATGGGAGTGGAGCTCCTATTAAAAGGGGCCTTTTGGACAAAGATACACAGTGCACAGAGCACCGAATGAAGTGGAAAGAAGAGGTAAGGGGATGCTGCCACAAGCCAGAGAGTGCTAGAGATTGCCTCGACCGCCAGAAAATAGCAGGGAGGTGGGGCAGAGTTTCCCATACACTCCAAGAGGGAATGCTCTGCCAATGCCTTGCTCTCTGATTTCTGGACTCCAGATCTGTGTGGCAATAAACTTGTGTGCTTTCAACCACCTAGTTGTAGTACTTTGCTATCAGGCCCTGGCAAGCCAATACAGTTTGAACACATATACCCTGATGCACTTAGGATTCCAAAACAGAGAAAGCAGGTCACGAGCCAAGGAGTACAGGCGGCCTCGAGAAACTAACAAAGCCACGGGAAGGAAGCTCCACCTAGAGGCACAGGGAGGAGACAGCTCTGCTTTCCAGACTCAGGGCTGTGGATGGGAGTTCAGGGAGCCTTGCTACACCAGTGAACCTCTGGGGCTCTCATCTACCGGTCCCCACCCAGAGCCCCACACAGCGTGCAGTACTGTCCGTGAGCTGACTTCTGGAAGTGGCCTTTCTCCATCTCTGCACTTTTCCAAGGCTGCCCAGGGTGCCCTCGCCTTCCCCCCAGCCCATGGATGGCACATCAGACATCGGCCCTCACCAGTGCTCGTGCCAGCTGGGTGGTCATCCCCAAAACACTGAAAGAGACGACTGAGGGCCTCAGCCCTAGATCCAGCTCCTTTCCCCAGCACATCACGGGATTCAGGAGCAAGCACATTCAGTCCTGTCCGGCGGCTTCCTGTGGCAGTCCTGCCTTTCCTTTGGCAAACCCTTGCACATGCCATTTCTCCCTCGGGGCGCCGTCCTCCCTCTCTGCAGCACCCTTCGTTCCGGATCTAGTTCTCACGTCTCATCTGAGCAGTTTGCTTTGCTCTCCCAGCCACACTGCTCTTGCCCCTTCCTGAACACGTATAGCACTCGTCTTGTGCTACCAGGTCAGTGTGCCCCTACGGGAGTTCAGCCACTGAGCAGACCCGCTGCGACCCTGACCCCCACACCTGAGTCCTGCTGTGCAGTGCCTGGTGCGTCACCGGCAAGGGCTTGACTGGGGCGGGATTTGAAGTAGTGGAAGTTTGTATGTTTTCCAGAGAAGGGGCAAGGAAGACCATTTTGACTTGCTAAGGACTTGGAGTCAGCAGTGGGCTCCCTCCCAAATGTGGGGCACGTTCCAGTGCTCTGTGCTTTGGCTTCAGTATGGTGAGGGTCCTGTGTCCCAGACACCAAGTGCACCCCAAAACAGGCAGCTCCTTGCCCGGGTTGGAGGCACCTCTGTGTCTCCAGTCTGCCCTGGCTGTCCAGCAGGGATCCTTGGGGTCTTGGGTGGACTGCAGGAAGTGCTGAGCTTGCATTCCTCCTGTGCGCCTGCCCACCACCTCGCCCTGGCCTGGGCGCTTGCTAAGCAGCCACTGCATGGCCCGCACTGCCCCTTCCTGTCTATAAAGTCCATGCACACTGGCGTCTTCTCTGGGTTCTGCTTTGTGAGCTGCAGCGTCTCCCCTCATCGTGTGGACTTGCAGAGGTCACTCAGCCCCGGTGGTTTTGGCGCCCAGGCCCCACACTCGTTTCCTCTGCTCGGCGCACTGTGCGTGGCTGCTCCTGGGCTGACCAGGAGGAGGGAGAATTTTAATGACTACTTATCAGGTAGAGACCAATTTTGGCAAAATATTTGACTTTTCCCAACTGCCTTCTACTCTCGGCCTCACCCCGACCTCTCTGTCTCTATCTGTACTCTGCTGGCTGTCCATTCTGTTGTCTTAGAATTGGATCTTATTTCTGTCCCCCCTGCCTTCCCTGTCTCTCGTTTTCACTGAAGTTTGGTAAAATATGCAAACATGAAATTTGCCATTTCAGCTTCTTCAAAATGTACAGTTTAGTGGCATTAAGTATATTCACATAGTTGTGTGACTGTCTTAGTTACTCTTCTCGTTGCTGAGACCAAATACCCGACATCCAGAGTGGGAGGGAAGGTTTATTTAGCTCAGTTTGTAGAGGTTTCAGCTCATAATTGCCTGGCTCCAAGGCAGGGTGGCATGTGGCAGAGGGGTAACAGTTCATGACCGTAAAAGTTAGCAAAAGCAACAGAAGAGAGTGAGCGAGGCCTCTTTCTGTCCCTTACACTGTATCTAGTCTATTGAGATTAGAGCTGTGTCAGTCTAATCAGTGGACTGATCCAGCAATCACCCACCCTTAATCCCAGCAGTGAACTATGAATCAATCACAGATTCTACATGCAGCCACTTTTCAAAAAACCCTATGATCACACCAGGCTTTGGGGGGACATCTAGACCCAAACCATAGCAATGACCATTGTACTAATCCTTCTTCAGAACCTGTTCATCTTATTTGCTCTTTTTTAAATTTTTTGTACCAGGAATTGAACTCAGGACCTTGCGCTTGCCAGGCGGGTTCTCGGGCCACTGAGCTAAATCCCTTGCCCCCTTGTTTGCTCTTTTTAAGGCCTCATGTCTTGCACATTTCAAGGGTTAATTTCTTTTTAATGAGCATATGAAACCCCTTCAAGTTCCAAAGTTGTACATCTCCTGAGTTCCTCTTTGATTTTGTAAAAAACTTCGTATTGGTTATAAACACTGACTGTTTTATTTTTTCCTTCTGAGTCTATAGTCCTCTCATCTGTGTGTGTGTGTGTGTGTGTGTGTGTGTGTGTGTGTAATTGCGTGTGTAATTGCTACAGTGACAAATATAAGAGATGACCCAGACCTCTCTACCGGTAACTACGGTGCACTGCTGAATGCACTGGAAGAAGACCTGAGTAAACAGAGTCACCATGCTCGTGGTTTAAGAGCCTCAATATTGTTAAGATAGCTATTTTCTCTAGTTGACTTGTAAATTCAATGAAATCCCAGGAAAATTTTATACTTTATAGAAATTAATCAGTTGATTCTTAAATATGTTCGAGAATGTAAAAGATCTAGAATGACCAAAATGATTTTGATAAAGAAGAATAAGTTTGATTCTAAGACTAAAAATCTACAGTAATCAGGAAAGAATGGTGGTGGTATCATATATAGATAGCTCATGTATGGAGTTCAGAAATAGACCTTCATATATAGTTAATTGATTTTTTACAAAGAAGTCAAAGTAATTCAGTGGAAAAGGGCTAGTCTTGTAAAACAGCAGATTGTTCTGAAGTGATAGGGTATCTCTCCCAAAAAAAACATGTATTGAGGTCTGATGTTAGATTTAATTAGTGTCTTAGTTACTTTTCTCATTGCTGAGACAGAGTACCTGACGCCCAGAACTAAGGAAGGAAAGGCTTATCTGGCTCACGGATTGAGGAGGTTCCAGTCTGCAGTCAGCTGGCTCCCAGGCAGAGTGGCACTGTAGAGGGCAGACGGTCCGTGGCAGAGCAGGCCAAGCAGAAGGCCGCCAGCAGCAAAGCAGCAAGGACCAGGCAGCAGACGACAAACAGCAACCCTCTTTCTGGCCCTTCTATCTTACCCAGGGCTCCCAGCCTCAGGATGGTGGCACTCTCACCCAGGGAGGGGCACTGCACCGTGAATCCATCCCAGCGCCTCATCCTCGATCCCAACCTCACACATCCTGGATCCAGCCACCTCCGAAAAGCTCAGGCCATGACCCCGCGAGGCTTTGGGGGGACATCTGGAGACAGGCCACAACAATTAGCCCAGAAAACTGCACTGAACTCCCCTTCCCCTAAAAATAAGGATTTTATCATGGCTTTAGAGGTGCTGTCCTGTCTCTCCCATGTCTGTTGTTTATCTTCGTGTCACATTAGCTCAACAAGGGTGCCAAGACCATGCACAGGTGACGGGTGCTTCCTCTCGGGCAAGGAGATGAGCTTGTACAGAAGGGTCAGCCACAAAGACCTCATCTCATGGGTGAGGTCATGGAAACAAGCCTGAAGTGCAGCACGACCTTCAGCAGGGAAGGTCAAGGGAGGCGTCCGGAGCGTGTCATTTGTCAGGTCATCAAGTAGCAGAAGAGAATGGGGAAGTACATTTCCGGCCTGCGGGGATGAGTACTCGCGGAAAAGCCTCGTTCATTATTATTACCCTGCTCTGTCTCTATGATGCTCACGGATGCATCCTCAGCGTGTGGCACAGGAACTGCGAGGTCCTCGGTGACCAGAAGAGACAAAGGAGTCCCTCACAGCTCCTCAGAGATTGGGTGGCCCAGTGTCTTTTGAAGGGAATTTCCAAGTCCAGGAGTTCACTAGCTTCTTGTGGTGTTTCCTTTATTCCTGAGCTGGAAGTGGTCGCAGGGAGTAAGGCTGGAGGATCTAGGCGCACCACTCTCTCAGCAGGCAGACAGGCCAGGAGCGGGCTTCTTGGGTTACAGCTTTGGCCCGCGGGCCTGGCTCCTTCCTCCTCCCAGTGGTCACTGCCTAAGCTCTGCCCCTGGAGAGCTGCTGCAGCACCCCTCTGTGACTGGGGCTGGCTCTCGGAGCTGAGCTGTCCTGTGTCTGTCCCACTGCCCACCCCTTAGACGGACAGCTCTGCAACCTCCACGCGCTGCGGAGCTCTGACCTAGTCACGAGGGTTTCTTCTCCTAAGAAGGATCCTGGTAGTGGGAGCTGTTTGTCATGTGGCTTGAGGCAGGGTCCTGCTGGAGGGGCAGGAGAATCTACTTCCGGCCAGCCAGGCGAGCCTTCCTTCCTCCCTGCCCGGCCCCCACCCCTGCTGCTTCCTGGGCAAGGCTCGGCCTTCCATGTGCTCCGGGTGGGAGAGCCTTTGCGCTGTGTATCGACACGGTTCCGTTACCCGCTCCTGCCGTCTTTTGGGCCGGGAATGGAGCCGGCTGTCCTGTGAGCCCCCGCACTGCTGGAGCCACACAGAGGCCTCTCGCTGGGCCGTCTGTATTTGTTTGCTCTGGAGTTAGAGTCAGGGAGTTTGCTTTATTTGAGAGGTGAGCTGTGGGCACAGAAAATGCCCCTGGCCAGTGCTTAGCCGGGATCCCCACTCCTGCAGGTGGTGGGCTGTGGGGACAGCCAGTGGAGAGGGCACCATGACACCCAGGCTCTACTGGCTTGGCCGTGGTGCTGGGACAAGGTGACGGCATGGCTGGGCCGAGCCCCTGTGGCCTAGCGGAAGGGAGCCGGCCGGCTGGGGGCTTGCAAGTGGACCCCTTGGCCAGGACTCTCAGCAGATGGGCTTTATTGGTATGGGAGGAGCTGGCAGGAACAGGCTACAAGGCACTCCCCTCCCCACTGAAGCCTTTTGGAGGAAAAAGCAGCCAGCCTACCCGATGACCCCGCCTTAACTCAGGCTGCCCTTTGGTTAGGAAGGCATAGGGAGTGTGGCTGTCACTTTACCAAGAAAGCTGGCTCACCTCCCCCAGGGAGCCCCTCCTGACTCCCTGCTCCAGCTCCTCTGGGCCTCTCGTTACGTCCTCGTCCTCATCGCTCCCTGGCTCCACAGGACAGGTTCACAGCCGACTTCTGGGTGGAGGCCAGTGTTCTGCGTTTTAAACAGACCTTCCTCAGGTGAGTGAGGGAGAGCAGGCGTCAGGTTATACCTCGAGAACCTGTCGTGCCACAGAGCACCCTGTCCAACAGAAATAAAACGGAGACAGACATAGCGTTGAAAATTTTGCGATAGCTGCTTAAATAGGTAAAGAGAAAGTGATGAAATTGATTTTAAGGTGTTTTTCTTTGTAACTGGTTATATTTAAAATATCATTTTGAGACCTTGAGTTCAAGACCAAGAGCAATATAGTGAGGCCCCATCTCACAAAAACCAAACCAAACCAAACCAAACAAAATAACATGACACGGTGATGTACATCTGTAATCCCAGGTAATTGGGAGGCTGTGGCAGGAAGATTGAAAGTTTGAAGCCAGCCAAGAAAGCTCAGCAAAACCCTGTCTCAAAATTGTACTTTAAAAATGGGCTGCGTTTGCAGTTCAGTTTTAGGGTGCTTACCTAGCATGTGCAAAGCCCTGGGTTCAATCTCCGGTACCAGAAAAGGAAGGAAGAAAGGAAGGGGAAGGAAATGAATTATTATTTCGACATACAGTCAATACAAGCACTCTAGTACTGGCTACATCTCCAGCCCCTTTTTATTTTAGTGTGAGACAAAAGTCTCACTAGGCTGCCCAAGCTGGCTTGAAAGTTGTGATCCTGCTGTCTCTGCTTCCCAGGGAGCTAAGATTGCAAGCATATTCCACCACACCTGTCTAATATAAAAATTCTTAATAAGCTATTTCATCTCCCTTTCCATGTGTCTCACATCTTGACTCGGACTGACCAGATTCCAAGTCCTCACTGTCACATGTGGCTGGGGTTGCCATACAGACCCTACAACTGTAGAGCCCTACTGCTGAGCGCAAGGTGCATGGACCAGCAACTTTCCATAGCTCCCGAGAGCTGGGGAGAAATGCAGGCTCTCAAGCGCACCCAGGCTCACTCATCCAGAACTTGCATTTTCACTGCTGTTGGGTACCTTGTGCGCACACTGATGCCTGTGAAGCCTGCTCTAGAGCCGCGGAAGCACCTTGATACCAACACTACAATTCAGCTTGTTCTTAGAACCTAGCAAGGGAAGCTACCTCCCCTCCCACTCCTCTTGGTCCATATTCCCTGGGCACTGTTGGTGAGATTCCCAGAATGCTCAGTCTGGAAGAGAATGCAGGAATCAGAGATCTAGGGTATGCAGAGATGAAAGGAAATTTAAGTTTCAGTCATCTGTGTTCCTCAAGCTCAGGAGCAGCTGGCTGGCTGTTTCCTGAGAGCAGTGCTTTGGATCAGGGTGGGTTGCTGCCTACTGGGCAGGGTGCTGGGCCCACCTTGGTCCTCAGAGTCTGTACCTCTTCTTCAGACACCTATGGAGCCATGGTTCGGAGGCCCCAGGCCTGGTGACACACAGTGGCTATATGCTCAGTGTTCTGGAAAATATTTAAGAGATTTAAAAGTAGATATAAAATGTAAAATAAAATGAAATGTTCAAGAATTCATTGATATTAAGGAAGTGTGCAGAGATCTGTGGCCAAGAATGCTCACTGCCATGTTGTATTATCACGGAGGAAGTCACAAGCGGCCAGGGAGTGTGCGGACCAGCCGCAGCCCAGGGAAACACTGAGATTCTGCATCACAAATAAGGGTACCGTTGTGGAAGTATCCTTAGACGCGGAAAAAAAAGTGAAAGTGTTGATGGGTTCATTTCATTTACACACACGGACAAAAGCCTAGAGAATATGCAGCCCCAAATGTTCATGTCACGTTGTCAGAGGGAGTGATTCTTTTTTCTTTTTTGACCACCTGCTGATTCTGTAATTTCTAGTTTTTGCTTTGGTGAAGTAATAAGTATATTACTTTTGTAATACAGAAATGTACCAAAAAAAGTAGAATATTGGGTAGAAAAAAGAGAATATAGGCATTCTAGTTCTGTAGAATTTATTTGAAAATGTATTAATTAAGAAAAAAATCCTAAGTAGAGGTTTATCATGTTATGGCCCAACAGCTGTATTTACCCATAGCAGGGAGTTATTAAATGTTTGAGAGTTGAAGTTGCAACATTAAAAACTCATGAGCCAGCTTTTTCTAACCATCCATCTGTGTTCAGGGAAGTGAAAGTTAATCGCAGTGCAGTTCTGTCTTGTTTTGAATGGAATTCGCCAATGCACCCCCACCTTCGTATGTGAGATCTAATAACTTATGTATATTGGGTAATGAGTGTACAAGAGGCAATCCTATGATCATGTGTTGGAGCTAAATGCACAGGTGAATAGATGAATGAAAACACGCTCGTGCACGCGCACACACACACACATGCACACTTGGCATAGGACCGCATCATCACCTCCAACGCTACCACTTTGGTCCAAGGTGCCATTGACGGGCTCCTAACTGGTGTCCCTAACGCCATCCCGTGGCCCATTTGCTATCCTGCAGCTGGAGGCGTCTTGTTAAAGCATGTGTCACATCTCCTCTCTTCCGCACAAAACATGAGCAAACCCTGAGTCTTCACAACCTCCAAAGCCTCCGTGGCGGGGCCCATCCTGCCTCTTAGGTCTCAAATGGCTTATTCATCATCCCTCCGCTCTCACTCACACCAGGCCAGCTCTACTTCCTCTTCCTCTTTTCTGGAATGTTCTTTTTCCAGAGTGGTTTGTGTCCCTGGTTCCTGCAGGTTTCTGCTGAATTGCAATCTTCCTTCACACCCCGTCTTACTCTTATATCTTACTCTACCTCATTTCTCTTATCTCCCCTGACATATGACGTATTTGTTTCCTGTGTGCCTCCCTCCACCGGGATGTCAGCTCCCTGAGGGCAGAGACTTCGTCTTTTTAATGCCCAGTGCTCAAAGCAGGTGCTCACTGATTATTTGAAGCTCTGGTAGAATACATGGCCATCAGATACCATGTGCCAGGCCCTCCGTATTCTCTCAGGGCGGTCCCTAAGGCCCACCTGTGTGTCCAGCTGGGGAAGCAGGACTAGATCCTGGCTCTAGCCACGTGGCCGCAGCTCCCACCTATGTGCTGGGAGGAAGCTCAGCCACACTCACACAGGGGCCCTGTCCCTGTCCATCCTGCCTCCTGTGTGTTTTTCCGATTCAGAGAATTTCAGCCCAGAGTAGCAGAGGAAAAACACTGTTGCTGCAAAACCCTGGAAACTCTTCCAGTGGGTCTGTCCCTGGAAAAACAGTAGTGATCTTAGGGTGGGAAGGCAGGAAGGGGAGGGCTCTTCCAGCAGTGGGGGCTACGGGATAGATTTGGTTTTGCAATTAAAGTAATGTCTGGATGTGTTTCCCCAGAGTGGTTCTGGGAGGTGGGTGGTCTGTCTGAAGTATTGACTGAGGTCTTCCTCCGTCCTAGCCCAGGAGAGCTTAGAAGGGCTGGCGGTTTAAGGCTTCACCCTGCGTATAAAATATGAAAGCAATCATGCCCAGGAAGGATCTGCAAATGCCAGCCCAGACTGAAGGCCTGGCGGTCCATGGCTCAGTCTCCCTCAGGTGCCCCTCGATGCCTCCCCCTTCCTGCGAGGCTCAGATGCCCCCTCTGATGCACAGAGAGCCCTGGCCTCCTCCCTGTCATGCCCCATGTGGTTGGCTAATTGTCTGTGAAATGAGGGATTTCAGGCCTCACTCATCCGTGTGATCGCAGTGGGCAGTGCAGAAGGGCGGGGAAGGGATACCGAAGGCTGTTCTAACCTCCCGAATCCCTTCTCTCTGTCTGGCTGGCTCTGCAGATGCAGCTTCTGGATAAGTTCCCCATCGAAGGAGGCCAGAAGGACCCCAAGCAAAGGATCATCCCGTTCCTCCCAGGTAAGCTCCGGTTGAAGGTGACCTGGAGAAGGGCACTCCGTAGGCCGAGAAGAGGCCAGCTGCTAAACCAAAGGTTTGGCCTAGAGAGCTGCATATTAACGATTGCCCAAGGAATCTGAAGGCCACTGTTCTCTAGGCAGCTTCTCCTGCCATTCCAGGACTGGTTTTGGTGGACCCTGGATTTCAGCCTTGAAGAGTTCCACTGTTTCCCATCAAGAACCTCAAATCGAGCATACTCCCAGGGCCTGAACTCCCCTCCTGCAGGCCTCAGCCACCATTTGCAAGCTTATGTAGCATGCTTATGAACTGGCAGGCAGGATTTGAACCCAGCTCTGTCTGGCCATCACAGGGCACCACTTTGGAACCTGTTTCAGGCAATCAATTATGTTGTATAATTTGGAGGAAAATGTTTCAGGTATGCCATGAGCTGCTATTACTACGTCTCAAATTGGTGCAGAGATGGGCGATGTAATTACAGAGCGCCGCTTTATTTGTTAGGGTGTTCACATCTTCCTGGTGAAACATGTGCTGTCATTTCCCCTGAGGAGGACGGCTGTGTGGTTCAGGGAGGATAAGCAACTGCCCGTAGAAGTGGCAGAGCTGAGGCAAGAACTCAGATCTCCTGCCCCACGCCTGGGCTTTGCCCAGTGCCACTGGGACAAGTCAGTCTCCTGGCTCTCCTGATAACCTAGCTGGCCCGAACCAATGGCCTGGGAACTCCAAGGCAGCTCCCTTCGTGGTGTGATCTCCCCACGAGTTAACTCTGGACCAGACCCCACAGGCCGACCAACAGATTGAGGGGCATCCGCCAGACCATGCCCCTGTGCACCCCACCAGCTCACAGCCAGGACCCACTTGTGGCTTGAAAGCAGAGCTAGCTCTGCGTCCTCCTCTCTGTAAGGTGCTGGCTCCCCGTGCAGCGCTCACCCTCGGAAGCAGCAGAAAGCACGAGCATGTTCAGCCTGTCTAAGAGTCTTGGGAAGCGTTCATTAGCAGCCAGAAGAGCATCTTAAATCCCACAGCCTTGGCAAGACCAGAACTAGGCGGTGACGGCACGGGAGTCTCAGCCCTGGCCTCCTGCCCTGGAGGCAGAGCGTGGCTTCTCCGTTGCCGGCCTGTGCATTGCTTTGGGGAGGCTTTGTGCTTCTCTTGGATTTTCACTGAGTCTTGAGGGAATTTGGAATGTCCAGCATCCGGGGCTGCAGTAACCTTAGGCGTCCCTCTGACATAATCTGGGTACCGCATCCCGGAGGGACTTGGGGGAGCAGGCTGGATCATAGAGGGCGGGGATGGTGCTCAGTGGATTTGCCCACTGATGAGTTTGCAGCTAACGTGACGTTGGGGAGT